>QEPC01000119.1:6636764-6653974 GCA_003113815.1 Sphenodon punctatus | reverse complement strand
TTTCCCCTTACTCTTACTGTCGGCCCTCCTCTGCTGACTGCTGCCACCAACCTCTCTGTAAACCAAGCCAAGCATACGCACCTGAGATTTCGCATCTGCTTGAATGTTTGTTTGTCTTCTCCCCTGTCCCTCCCACTGTCCCCTCTCCCTGTCTCCCCCCCTTTTTGTCTTTTAGATTGTAAGCCACAGGCAGGGACCACGTCTAATTCTATGTTCTGTACAGCACCAGGCCACACGACTGGCACTATATAAATGTTTATAATAATAATAATAATTAATAGTTAATACCAAAAACAAAATCTAAGTTTGAAATCAGTACCGATAACAACAATAATGAAAAATGAGATTTTGTTATTAACAAAAATGAAAACAATGCACTTTAACAACTAAAATGATAACAAAAAACTACATGGGGCCTTGGTGCACACCCCTATTAAACAGGTGCTCCTATTGATCAGCACCTCAAACTCTATACTAGACTTAACATTTGGTGCCCCTTATGAGCTCACTGGAAAAGAATCTTCGCTTCCTCTTTCTTGGCCACTCTTTAAAGCTGTCCTTCCAGCTTTTTAAACATATAAAGCACATTTTTAACATATAAAGTGGTGGGGAAAATCCCTACCAGACCCTAGAAACCCCCCGAGCAGCAATTGTCCTTCTAAACAAACATTCACTGCATAAAACATGCTGTAGCAGGACGGGGTGGCCAAGAAATAAATGAAAGCATAAATAAATATCTCAACTAGATGTTTTGATTGTTCCTTAAATCAGACATGCGTTAGGGCTGAAACTTGTTCTTGCAGTTCTTTGAAATTTTGTCAAGAACTGGGTTCTCGACAAGATTTTTGAGAACAAGTTGAGAATTGCCTGATTCTTAACCTGTTGTCATGAGAGTCCAAAACACTATCTCTGCATGTGCAAAATGGTTGCTATGACCATTCTGCATATGCGGGGGGCCCCGGTGGTCATTTTGCACATGCGCAGAGTGTTTGGTTTTTTTTTAGAATCTCATCAGATTCTCGAAAACCATAACACGATCTCATGAGATTCTTACTAGAATGTTTACCATTGTCATTTCACTCCTAATTATTATTATTTGTTTGCCTATACAATAGTACAGACAATATTTGATTATTAGAGCTATAAGTATTAGATTCCTGTTTTCATATTATTATTATCTTTCTAACATTTGAAATGAATATAGCATAGATCCATCTGTAGAAAACCAACTTTAATGTTTCTGGATGTGGGATAAAAGTACCCCTTTTGAGTTCCTGGCTTTGTCCTGCCTTGGCCCATTGCTCCCTGAAAAAATACCCTGCAGCAACCTCTGTATTGCTAAAGCATTACCATTGTAGAATCTTGCCACGTGGATTTACTGAATTCCTCCTATGTTGACCTAAATCCTTCTCTGTACAGCAGAGTTACACTAATAGAATGGCTCCCCAGCTGCTTTGTCCCACACCCCGAAAGGAAGACACTGACACCATTATTTGGGTAAATCTAGGCCGCACCGAAAACTTTATTAGACCATAGTCGGGTAGGGAGGGGGCTATGCCCTTCTAAGTCCTGCAACCTTAACTATTAACTCATTAACAATTGCTATTAAACTTAAACGGTCTGAGGTTCCTCAGTACCGCAACAATGCTAACTATAGCTGCTGCAATGTCACACCTGTCCGGCGGCCCCCAGCCGGATCAGGAGGCCCTCTGCCAACTGTGACCCTAAGAAGGAGTGAGGAGATGCTCCCCCGTGCCTTGGACCGCCTCTGTCCTAAGGCAGGGGGTTGTCTCCCTCCTCCTGGCTCTGAAGTGACGCTGGCCGGACAAGCTCTAGCCTTCACTCAGAGCCCACCTCTTAAGGAGATGACTTGGCAGCAGACTATCCCTATTTAACCTAGCTACTTCGCAGGACCCCTGCGGTGCGACAATTATCATTAACATTTCCCCTCTCCACCGTCATCTACTCAAAACCACTCACTGTGAGGAAGGCGAAAAAACCACCCTGCATGGTGCCAATTCGCAGGGAGGCAAAAATTCCTTCCCGGCCTTGAGCACAAGCTCAACAACCAGTTCGACCCACAGTGAATACCGGGCGGGTGGGAGGGTGCACTCACGTTGCTGCCTGGGCGCGGAATGGCGATTCCCCGCCGAGATTCAAGATGGCAGCCGCGAAGTCCCGCCTCTCGCGAGACTTCGCGCTGGGCCGCGTTGCTCCTGCCGTGCGCCCCTACCAGTCTTCCTAGCAAGCTTGGGAGGGGGAGGGACAACTATCCGCCGCCTAGCAAGCCGCTCCCCGTGCCGAAGAGGGCCGCGCGGCGACGGGGCTTGGACTGGTTCTAGTCACTAACAAAATGGGGGCAATGCATCTGTTCGGCCCTGCTGCGGGGCGAGAGCTGCCATGGCTGCTGGTCATGATGGGGGACAAGGTGCTGGGTGTGGGGCATCCCACCGTGTCTCTGTTGCCCCTCCCCCCCGAGGTGTGTGGTGGTGGGTCAGCTTTCTGGCCATAGGCATGTTTGTTCGGTGTTCCTCCTTGGCCCAGAGAGTGGTGGCTGCTGTTTCTTGCCCCGCTCTGGGCCTGGGTGGCACTCGCATGTCTGTTTTCACCCATAGTCCCCATAAAGAGGATGTCCCAGGCGTAGGAGCAGTCCTATGGACTAGGAATAGGTGGGGGGCTGTGCCAGAAATCTACAGACACGGATCCAGCAAAAAGAGGTGGTGGGTTTGTCACTCAATAGCAAGCACCCCCTGTAGCAAACAAAGGATGACACTACTGACCTGCTTTTCTACAAAACAATTTATTTCAACTCAGAGCCTCTCATTGCCTGTAGACTAGTTGCATCTCTCACCTAGTCCATTCTTAAAGCCCTGCTGGATGTAGCTGATACTCTGACTCTTTCATCAAAAAGAAATGTGTAGCTTGGTCTCCTCCCCCCGCCCCCCCCCCTTTACCTGGTCTCTTATTTCTCCCTTGAAGAAGGATTCCTTCAGCAACACATGCTTCTGCACACTGGTTCTACGGGCCCCTACAGCTCAGTGCTGATATTTTCTGTATTTCGTTACACTTAGGATCACAGCTTGATTGGTTTTTCTGTTATCCCATCTGATTCTCTCCACTGGTTTGACATGTTGTACTGAAGGTATATTAACACAAGGCCAAACAGAACTTCAACTGTCTCAATGTCTATTGGCACCAAAGAACTTTGTTGATTCCGTGGAGCTATAGTTTGTGATATTTCAAAGATTGTGTCCCATAAGGTAGGAATCAAGAGTTGATTTGGAATAAGAAGCAGATATCTAGTAATAAATTATTACTTGACAGCTGCTCAGAAGCTATCAAAGAAAATTTATATCCCAGCATGAAGAAGTAATTTTTGAAGCCGAAACATGACAACTAGATAAGATGCAGTCAGGCTGCATGAAGTTCTAAAACCAGCATCTCTTCAGCACCAATACAGATGAGTTTACAAAATGACAGTGTGACTTGGTCCTTCCTAATTTACAATTTTAAACAACCCTAAAGATACATTCTCATGCTCCTTATGTGTTGTGCATATTTAATCCAAATGAGAATCAAAAGCATCCTTCTCAGACAGTATGCTGTGTAGAATCCATCGGTGAAAGTTCTACAATTTTCACTTAGATAAAGACTGGTAAGTAAGCTGTGAGGATTAGGTGATGTTTGCATGCTGCTGTGATACTTAAGGGGCACTATTGCTGTCACGCTGTATAGAAGGCAAGAATACAGTTTAGAGGTTTAAGGCTGTTGTTTTGTTTTTCCAATTAATTTAAAATTTAGCACCCAATAAATTTAGGGCCCCTTTTCTTTAGCAACCAGACCTTTATATCTGTCTCTGTATGGGCTTCTTGGTCTACCCAGCTCACATTGGGGCACACCTGTCCTCTTGCCTGACACAACTGCATGCTGGGCCTCCACACCAAGGAAAAGATGCTCCAGACCCCAGGCAGCTAAGGCCTTCCAGATGTGAGCCAGCCCCCTCCCTCTTAAGCAAAGATTAGGGGTGGGAATTCCGGTTCTCCCGAGAATGGATATTGCCGGTATTTGGGTGTACCAGCTTAATCCGATAAATCTGATATTTACCTGTATCGGCATACTGGATTTTTAACATTGGCCGCGTTACTGGATTTTTTACATTGCAGCCATTGAAGTCAATAGCTGCAATGTAAAAAATCCAGTAACATGGACAGTGTTTAAAATCTAGTATGCCGATGGGGTGTGGAGGGGTTAGGGAGAGGGTTGGAGGGTGGGGTTTAGGTTTCTTTTTAATTGTTTTTATGTGTGTTATGTCTCTATATATTTTATATATTTCTGTAAGCTGCCCTGAGCCTTTGAGAGAGAATGGGATAAAAGTTAAATAAATAAGAATCTAGTCTTGAGTGAGCATAATAGGATAGGAAAATGAATGGTTCCTTTTTTTTTTCCATTTTAACTTATTTTATTGTTTTTTGTTCAGAAAAGATATACATAGCTTTGAACCGTTTACGTTTACCATTTTTCTGAGTACATTTTTCACAGTTTTACACATCTTTATCTTTTCCATTTTCCTTGTCTTTCCTCCCCCCCCCCCCCCGTACTTCTGCTTATTGTGGCCTCCTCCCATTTTATCTCCCCACCCCTCTCCCTTCCCCTCCCCATCCCCCCCGCCAACTATCCATTACAGTTCAGTTATACATATGAAATCCTCAGGTTCCGACATGCGTATGTTCTGTTTCAGATACTCAAAGCAGGCTGACCAGTCTATGAAGAAGTCGCCCATTTTATCATTTGCCTCTGCAGCTGTTTTTTCCAGCGATATAATATACCATAGTCTCTTATACCATTCCCCCCACTGTTGGTGGTTCTGCTCCTTTCCACCTTCTAGCTATCACATTGATTGCGGCTAGGAACATGCGTACACAAGTCTGTCTATGCTGCTTCACTAAGGGGATTTTGGGGTATATCCCCAGTAAGGCAATGGTGGGGTCTACTGGAAGCATTAATCCTGTGTTTTCTCTAATGGCTTCCCACACTTTAGCCCAAAGGGTGCGTAATTTACTACGTGTCCACAAGCAATGGTACAGTGTTCCCACTTCTCCACATTTACACCAACATAATTCGGACTCAGCCTCCAGCCATTTTGCCTTTGTGATTGGTGTTATATAACATTTCATTGATACTTTCTGTTGAGTTTCCACTACCGCCATTGAGATAGCACATTTGTGTATATGTTTGTATGCTTCCATTTTCTCCGCCCCTGAAAATTGCCTGTTCATGTCTGCCCCCCATTTATCCACGTAGTCTTTCTCACTGGGTTTGTATCACATATTTTTAAGTTCTATGTAAATACGGGACAAAAGTCCCTTATTAGTTGACCGCCGCATTAAAATCACTTCTAGTGGGTGGGTCTGTCTTCCATATCCCTTAACTTTTTCTTTGTTGTTACCATACATACTAAACAGTTGTTGGAAGTGTAAAAAGTTAATTTTTATGTCTAATTTCTTTTCTAGGTTTTCTTTGGAAATGAACACCTCATTTACAGAGGTCTTTTACATATCTAACACCTGTTTCTTTCATTTTTTGACATAGGGACAGGGCACCTATTGTTTTCTCTATTTCAGGATTATCTAGTGGATAAACAGGTGTCATTTTATTTTGGATGACAAGTTTCTTTTTCACTTTCTTCCATATATTCCATGCTGCCCATCCAAAAGGGTGTTCTTTCATTGCTTTTTTGTTCTTTTATTATCTCCCCAAAAATATCAAATTGCAGCTTGGGATTATCCAGCTATGTCTTTTCTATATTAACCCGTTGTGTCTTATTCCCATCCTGAAACCAAAAGCTAATCGTCCTCAAACTGGCTGCCCAATAGTATAGTTTGATGTCTGGGAGGTTAATTCCACCTTTTTCTTTGACCACTTTGAGCTGGTACTTTCTTATTCGTGGCTGCTTGTTTTTCCAAATCCACTTAGAAATCATCCTTTCAGTTTCAGTAAAGAATTTACATGGTAGGTGGATTGGGAGCATGAACAGTTTGTTTATCAATTTGGGAATTAATATCATCCTAATGATATTCACTCTGCCCATCCATGAGCATATTAAGTTGTTCCATTTATCCAACATCGCTTGTATATGTTCTTTCTTATGTGCAAAGTTCACTCTGTATAATACTTGTGGGTTCTTTCTTAAATATATTCCTAGGTATTTTAATTTTTCTTTTTCTATTTTGAATGGGACCTTGCTTGCAATAGCTTGCGTAAGCCCACCAGTTTGGGCACAGATGATGGCTGCCGATTTATTCAGATTTATTTTATACCCTGAAAGTTCACTGTACTTCTTGATCAGATGTATTAGTTTTGGGACAGACATTTCTGGTTTATCCAAGAATACAAGATTGTCATCTGCTTACAGACCTAACTTGTGTTCTGAATCTCCTTTCACAATACCACTTATATCTTTTCTCTCCCTTATGGCAATAGCCAGTGGCTCCAGGAATAAAGCAAACAATAGTGGGGACAGTGGGCATCCCTGCCTCGTGCCCCTTTCTAAATCAAACAACTGTTTCATTTGTCCATTAATAATTATTCAGGACTTAGGGTGTTTGTATAAGGCTTCTACCCATTTTACAAAATTTCCACTGAGTCCCATTTCCTTTAGTGTCTCCATTAAGAAGCTAATTTCCGCCCTATCGTACGCCTTTTCCGTATCCATAGAGACTACTAGGGCCTCTTGTTGTCTTTTATTTATATAGTGCATTATGTCTACAGCCTTTTGCATGTTATCTGCCCCCATTCTCATAGGCATAAAGCCTACTTGATCCTGTCCTATTAAGGTAGACACAGACATTCAGCCTATTGGCCAATATCTTTGCAAATATTTTATAATCTACATTAAGTAGAGATATTGGCCTGTAGCTAGCACACTCTTGAGGAGGCCTACCCTGCTTTAAAATCAATGTTATCAAGGCCTCATACTGCGATGCTGGAAGCTCCCTTTTATCTAGGATATCATTATATATTCTACTAAGGCAGGGGGAGATATGCTCCTTTAGTAGTTGGCAATACTCTGATATAAATCCATCTGACCCCGCTGCCTTCCCTTTGGGGAGATTTTTTTATGGTTTCTTTAACTTCATTTATTGTTATATGTTGGTTTAGGAGTTTTAAATTTTCGGGGTTAATTTTTTATTTCTGCAGGAAGGTTCAAGTTGCCTCTCTTTCAGGCCTTTGGGACTTGGATAATTTTCTGTAATATGCATTGAATATTTCTTGAATTTGCTGCTCATCCTTACCGGTGTCCCCTCCTATGTTTTGCATCTTACTAATTCTAGTTTTTTCCCTTTTCTGCTTTACTAGGTTTGCTAAAATGCGATCAGATTTGTTAGACTTTTAGTACACCCCCTTAATTTTTCTAATTTGGTTAGCCGCTTGCGTTGTTTCCAACAAATTTATTCCCCCTCTTATCTGTATTATTTTGGTTTGTGTTTGTTTACATAGATTCTTTTTATCTATCAAGGTCATCTGATTTAGCTTTTCATATAGCTCTTTCAGGGTTGCTTTTCTCATTGCTCAATCCTGGGCATCTGTTTCTATTAGTTTTCCCCTCATCACAGCCTTACCTGCCTTCCAAATAGTGTGGCTTGACATTCCCTCTGTATCATTCTCCACCAAGTACATCTGCCACTCTTCTATTATCTGTTCCTTATATACTTGGTTAAATAATAATCTCTTAGGAAACTTCCATGTCCTTTCCCTGTTTGCTTTCTGAGGTGCCCAGTTGAAGAGAGTGACCAAGGCAGTGTGGTCTGAAAAAACGACCACATTTGTTCTGCATGTCTGGCATTGTTTTGCCATCTCTGTATCCGTGATTACATGGTCTATGCATGTGTACGTACCATGCTTACTGGAGAAAAAACTGCAATCCCTATGCAGAGTTGTCATATATCTACTTAAATCCCCCAGCCCCCTATCTCTTAGTAGCTTAACTACCTGTTCCTTCCTGCCATGCCTCCAGCAGGTTCTCTGAGGATCGATCCAGTGTGCAATGGAATGTCAAGGTCCCCCTGCATTAACACTGCCACTTGCCACCCCTTCCACTTGTTCCAATAATTCCCTGAAGAATTGTACCGACTTCCCATTGGGAGCATATACTTCTACCAAAGTCATCTCTTTACTCCCTATTTTCCCCACCAATATCAAATACCTTCCCTCCGGGTCTGCTCATTTGGTTTTGCATTCAAATTCAGTCTCTGGAGATTCCTATGGCCACTCCAGCCTTCTTTTTCTTGGCACACGCAAAGTAAATTTCTTTGTAATATTTACTTTTAAATCTTGTTGTGTCTTTCAAGAGACCCACTAATAAGTGGGTCTCTTGAATAAAAAAAAAAAAAGCTCATTGTACCTTCATTAAGTAGGTCAGTTTGTTCCTTTTTACTGGGCAGTTAAGCCCTCTGACATTCAGTGACAATGTTTTGACATTTCTCATTTTGGTGTCCTCCATCTAGCTATTCCCATCCACCCTTTTTGATCCCTTTTCCTGTTGTTGTCTTTTCTTACATTTGTTCCTTCAACATGTGACCTTTTAACATTGCTGTTAACTCTCTGCACCCACCCTTCCCCCCCACTCCCATTTCTCCCCCTCTAGTTCCCCCCCTGCCTTCCCTCTCCCCCATTCCTTTCCCACCTTCCTTTCCCCACCCCACCTTCCTTTCCTCCATCTGTCCCTCCCCTTGATTCCAAGACCTCTTAGAATCCCCCGCCCCCTTCCCCCCAGCTGTCTCCCAATGGGGCAAGTGTCATCTTAGCCCAAGGTTGCAAACCCCTGTTGCCACCCACCCCCTTTTTATCAGCATCCATAATTTCTTTTTTGTATCTAACTGTTAAACTGTAGGCAGGACTTAACATATTGTATTAACTTTAAACAATTTGCTCTTCACTTTAGCTTACGCTTCTCATTACACTTTTGTTACTTTAACCTCTTAGTCCAGGGAAGGTGCTTGGCTTTCTCTTCAACCTTCCTCACTGTGTAGGGTGGGATTTGCTTTCACAAAGTTCTTGTAGCTATCAACATTATCAAAGACTCTTTTCCATCCGTTGAAGTAAAAAGCCAGTCTCGCTGGCTGCCAAAGCTGCGGGCAGATCCCTTTGCTGTTCAGGAAATCCATGTGTGGATGCCAGCTCCGTCTTCCCATGAGTGTGTCAGGTGCCATGTCCAGAAATACCTTGAGTTCCTCACCCTCATATATAAATTTAGTTATGCTTCTGGCCGCTTTGAAGTATCTTTCTCTGTCGAAGAACGAGAGGAATTTAACGATCAGGGCTCTGGGTCTCACTCCCACCCCAGGCTTTGGTCTAAGTGCTTGGTGTGCCCTCTCTATCTGCACCAGGATAATCACCACTTCTTCTGGAAGTAAAGCTGCTAGCAGTTTGTAAACAAAGGCTCTCGTGTCTGGGGGCTCCTTTCCCTCAGAGATCCCCACAATTCTGAAATTAGAGTGCCGGCTCCTGTTCTCTAAATTCTTGCAGCGGGCCAGAATTCTTTTATAGTCCTTTTGCATCCCTTAGACTTTGTCCTGGGTCTTCAATTCTGTGTCTTCAGTCTGTCTTATTCGTTTTTCTGTGTCATTCAACCTTGCTGTTAGGTTTTTTTAGTTTCTTTTTCATATCTTCCATGGATTTTTTCAAGGATGTTGTGTCCTCTTTTAGACTGCCACACTCCTTTTGGGCCACCTCCAGATCTTTCTTAATGTCTTTATTATTATTATTATTATTATTATTATTATTATAATAATAATAATAATAATAATAATAATAATAATAAACATTTATATAGCGCTAGCCAGGTGCCTGGCGCTGTACAAAACATAGAAATAGATGTGGTCCCTGCCTGTGGCTTACAATCTAAAAGACAAGGAGGGGGAGACAGGGAGAGGGGACAGTGGGAGAGACCGGGGAGAAGATAAACAAACATTCAGGTGGATGCGAAGTCTCAGGTGTGTGTGCTTGGCTTGGTTGTAATCAGGTTGGTTGCAGCAGTCTGCAAAGGAGGGCAGACGGTAAGTAGATGGGGAACGACTAGCAGACATTGGGAAAGGCGGCGAGGAAAAAGTGGGTCTTGAGAAGGGATTTGAAGGAGCGGAGGTTCAATTCATGCAAGTAACATTGAGGTTACTTGCATGAATCTGTCTTTGCCCGCCTCCTTCTCTTCATGCACTGCCATGTTGCTTGTGGTCTCCCCCTCCATCTCCTGGGACCCAGCTGTGTTCTCGCAGAATCTTTTAATTGAGTTTTTTTCCTGCCTACCTTTACTCTTAGACATTCTTGTCTCCTCCTTTGACCTTATTATGTTTACTTTGTCTTTTTAAAAGTACGTTCTTTGTCAGGGTAGGGGAGAGCTCCGGCCGTGCCTGTCTAACCCTGACGCATGCGCACTAGCGCCCCAATTGTTACTTTTAAGAAATATGTACGGTAAGGTTTGAACAGTGTGTCTTGGGGTGTAGGGTTGTTTATGTCCCCTTTAATACGTATGTCTGAGTCTTGCAAACTTCATTATTTTCAAATGGAGGTACTCGGATGGTGAAGTTTTCCAGGAGGAAGTTTCCAAGATTATAGGTGATTTATGGCATAAATACGTGGTTCCTCTCATCTTGGTATCATTTTCTTTCTGTAGGATTCCTGGGAGACTTTTTCAATCTGAAAAGGAGGGTTTTAGTAGTACTGTATATCACTGACAGAACCAGGGATTATGTACCAGCAAGACAAACAGCATTTTAATTTTCAGAAAGCTGAAATTGAAGCTGTCAGTTTGCTGCATTTCAAAATTTACAGTCTGGGTAGCACACTGTGGACAACTCTGCAGGAATTTGTCTTAGTCCCTATAGGATTCTACCAAAATAGAAGTGTGAGCACATTATTATTCCCAGTGACGTTTAATTAAAAAATTCAAACTGTTTTGTATTAGTTTTAGTACCACAAACCTTTCAGAGCTGATAAATGGTTTTGCTTGATTTTTATTTTTTTTAAAAAAATTACTTTGTGTGGTTGTAATTTCATGTCATGCCAGAAATTTGGTTTGAAAGTGTTCAGATAAACACCCAGAAATTCATGAGAAACGTTGCAAAATCAACTGGCTCAAGGTGCTTCCCTGTTTCTGCTTCTGATTAGCAGGAAGTGCAGGTGCCTGTAAAAATAAGTTACCGATTCTCAACAAAACAGATATTAAAGACACAACATTTTGTTACCAAGCATGTGTTTACTTCACCTAGTGAGCACATGCAGATTGCCCGCACATGTGTATTAGGAAAAAGAATCTGAAGACTTTTTTATTCCCAGCCCTACAAATTGTGTACCAAAATATTCATATGGCTGAGAGTCACAAGAAACACTTTACGCGTACGTTACACATACATCCCCCCCGCCCCCCCAAATCCTTGCCTTTCCAATGTCAGTGCTACTGGGGGAGCCTGCAGGTAAATACGAGGGATCCCACAGCTGTTGTTGCCTGTGCCAGCTCTATGAGGAGCTCACTTCTGTGGACCATGCTGGGCTGTATCCAGTATGGGCTAGATCAATGACCAGTGAGATGGGGAATGCATCCTATACTCACTGAGAAGTGGACAGGATAGGAGCCTGAGTTCTTCAGCCCCTGCATTCCGCTATCCTTGCCTAGCTTGGTGAAGCACCTCCAGCTCTGCTGCTTGCTGTCTCTCTTCCCTTTTGGGGCCTAGGCATGGACTGCTGGGAACAGCCGAACCTCAGAATCAACAATAGGTGTTTTCACACAGACACAGGGATGCTCACTACCAGAGTAAGTCCGGAGTTCACCCCCACATCTGTCCACTTGCAGTCCTGCCTAGATCTGTTTTTTAAATGGACCCAGCAGCTGCAGCACCACCAGCAGAGCTGTCCTGTCCTGTCTTTGAATGGACAGTCTGCCCTGGGGTAAGGCGGGGCAGCTGTCCATGTCAAGACACTCATTGTCTTGGGAGGCACAATGGGTACTGGGCTTGGGGCAGTCATGCAGCTAGTAGCCCCAGCATCGACTCGGGCGCCAGATGTGGCTTTCATGCCACAGTCTGTCCACCCCTGGATGTGCCTTTACCAAATCCTTTGTCTTTAGACAATTTCACTTTCCTTATTTGACTTTCCCATTGAAAGTACATTAGGGAGACGGCACAGGTCACCATTTCTTGAATTTTACACTGTCTGCAACTTTATTCAGTACAGAGAACATCTGAACAGCCAAACACAGTCCCCAGGAGTAGGAACATTAGTTGAAATCTGACAGGCTAACTTTAGTCTTCTTGGCAATCTACGAAGGTGAGTGACTGTCCACCCACAACATACCAGTATTGTAACATGATGTTGCAACTCCTTTACCACAGAAGATTCACGGACTGGTCAACACTGTTCAGATGTTACACCCTAGACAGGGCACAGCTGTCCTTGGGCATGCTGAAGACCCCATATACTTGTGGAGCTGAGAGGGCTCTCATGCATTGCCCATAATTTCTTAATGGGATTCCCTTGAGGGCTGAAGTCCCTTCATTTTCTCCGATAACAAGGACCAACTTTACAGATAGGCAGACTAGGCAAAAGTTGAGGATTACAAATTTACAAGGGCAGTAATATGAACAAGGATTACCCTTCCTCTCCCACTGTGCAAGTCCAGTGCTCAAGGGCAGAGGTGCTCCTCGTTTATTTTGCTGCCTTCTTAAATTCATCCCTGGGGAACGGGAGAAGAGCAGTACTGGACAGCTCTACAATGGGGAACTAAAGGTGCTCCCTCCACTGCCAGCAGTGAAAGTCCCTCGTTCAGTGTCGGGGCATGGAGGCAGGTGCACGGGGTAGCATTTTAATATTTTGCTTAAGGCACTGAAATGTTTAAAGCCAGCCCTGCCTGTAATTATTGGCATGCAGCCTTCAGGCTAGTGCTGAAACTCTTGAGTCTGGCGGGTACCAACTTACACCTACAAATACACGGGGAGTCTTCTGCAGAAGGGCTAGTAAGGTTTCTATATGGACTGACCAAGCATTCATTCTAGTCGGGAGAGCAGGTAACAATACAAGGGTAGTGCAAAGTACCTTCTATAGCCAGGTTATTACCCAATGACCAGGGTTTAAATATCCATTTTTTAAACACCAAAATATCTTGGAGAACAGAAGGTTTGGCCTTCTCGGGACCTAGTTGCAGATAACATAATGGCAAAGCTTGTTTTTCACTTACCTGAGCAGATACAGGGTGTATTTAAATGAACAAGGGTTGAGGTTTCTTTACTCAACAAAGACCTGATGTCCACTGAGTGGCATGACTGTGGAGCACCAACCCACATGGAGTGAGTGGAGAGGGATTCTAGGAGGTGGGTCCCTGGGTGGACATCGTGCCCACTCAGGCAGACTCCAAGCACTCCCACCAACATGGACCAGCCGTGCAAATAATTAATATGGGCGGCCAGTGGCACCTTCCTGGCCTGGTCAGGAGATGGTGCAGCTGCTGGCAGACCCCGGCTACAATAGAGGCACATATTACTGTGCGGGATATGTACCCGTCTGAGCTGCTGCACTCCCTGGTGTTGGCTCTTGTGCATTGCAAGGGGGGCTGCTTGTGCTTTGAGCCAATGTAGTGGTGTATTTTGCATGTGTGTCCTGAGCTCCCTAGAAAGCGCCTGGCTAGCAGGGCTGTGGATGGGACTGGGGAGGTGGCTGGGCTGCGGACCTGTCTGCTGGTATGGGTGGGAGCCCTGGTTCATACAGGCAGGGGATGTGTGGGCTCCTGTCCCCATGCACTGTTTTGACTTGCCCTGCATGGCATTCCAGCTTTTCAGCAGTGCCCCATGAGTGGCCGGTGTGTAGGTCATGGGAGCTAGTCTACTTAAACTCCACCTTCGAATGAGCAATTGAATGCATAGTTAATGGTCATGCATGGAAGCAACTTGTTTAAAAATGCCCACAGACAGGATGGGAGAGAACTTTTCTTTACGCAACAAGCATTATTTATTCTAGTTTACTTATTGCTACATATTGCTCTAAAAGCATGGCTCGCAACTGGCCTCATGTTCCCAAGGACTAATCTTTGAAGCCAGAAAGTCCAGGAGGGCTTCTCTCTATCAGCTGTTGGGTCACTATCTTCTGGTTCCAAAGGTGCCCTGTGTATTGTTAACAGAAGCAACATGTTGCACTTGTGAACAATGCTAGGTTAGGCCTGATGACCTTCTAAATGTGGGTTGGGGAAGTAACCAATAATTATTGGTTAGATTCCTGTGCTGGGTCCTACAAAGTTGTGGAAATAGAGAATTGCTTTCTAGAGGAGTGAATTTTCAGACTCTAATCAGCTCATGGAGACTGATGGAAAAAACCTCTTGCCTCTCCTGACCAATTCAGAGTTGGAGGAAAAATTCCTTTCCAGACCTTTCAAACAGTGGCTAACTGTGGCATAGATCACATATGGAGTGAGCAACCTACATCCTAGTACTCTTCATCAACAGGGGAGGATGGGTGGAATAATTCCTTTTTTAGCAGCAGTTAGCACTCCTGGTTAGGTATAAGGATTAGTCCTGTTACTTCCTACCCCAGGACGGGAGCCCTCATTGCATTTCCCCACTATGGGCAGTCTCCAGTCAGGGTGGGAAAGACCTTGGTGGCAGCCCATGGAGAGAAAGGGCAAAATGTCCTTCTTGCCTCTACTGCTGCACTCCCTGTGCAGGTCACCACAACGCAGTCCACCTTCCCCACTCACAGGCAAGGAGTGGGGAATACATTTTATTGGATACAGGAAACCCACTGAAAAAATATGCTGCTCTCTCCCAGTTTCATTTCATCTTGAGTTTGAATGACAGCACATTTCAATGGATTCCTTGTGTCCCTCATATCTTTCTTAATAGATGCCCTGCAATTATGAAACTCCTTTCCCCTGGAGATTCATCTAAACCTGAGACTACTTATCTTCTGGAGGCAATGTAAGACTTTTTTCTATTTAGCCAAGTAGGGGATAGGATTGGGAGAGATTTGGGATAGGGAATTTTAATGGGTTTTTACTTGTGTATTGTAAAATATATTTTATGTACTATAACCTGTCCTGAAGTTGTTTTAAAATAATAAACATACTTTGCATGAGGTCGGGAGTGAAAATTGAATGAGGAGGTCTCCCAATACTAATAAATAGACAGCAATACATTAACTTGTGAAAAGTTAAAATGGTGGATAGGTATCTTACTCATTGGGGAGAAAGGGGCACATTTTCATTTAACAGGTGAAAATAGTGTTGCCCGAATGTAAACAGCTGGATTTCTCACCTTGATCTAATGGAAAGATAGAAATACACACCTGCTATATATGAGGTAGACACCCCCCCTTCTCTGAGTTGGACTGTATTAGAAACTATAACAAAGTTTAAATAAATTTTGGTCTTGCTTGTTCCTAGGGTTTCTTCGGAGGATTTACTCTGTTCTAATACCTTATTTCTCTGTCCCATAAAGAGACAATCCAGTCTACTTTAGGGAGGTAACAAGATTTACCTACCATTGTGACTTCACAATAATGAAGCTGCAGTTTCTCACAGGGCTTGGGTACCTGGCAACATCTTAATTCAAGGAATCATTATTCATGACCCACAAAATCTGTCATGCTGTTCTGTTGCACAAACCATTTCAGGGAATTGGCAAGGAGGGAGATAACCTATGGGTGTCTCCACACGAGTGGGGAGGGTCCTATCCCCACGCAGCCCCGTGATAGGCAATCACCACTGCCACACTGCAGGGCAAGCGTGGGAAGTCAGCCAGACAGTTGTGGGGAAGCTGGGTGGGCCAGTTCCTATTGGAGCTACCACTGCAGCTGGGGTGGGTCGCGCCACTGGCCAAATGAACACACGTCTGGCCCCGCCCCGCCTAGTGCCTACCTCCTCTGGCCAGACTGAAATCCTACCCCCAGCTATGACATGACGTTACGTGATGGGCACCAGTGCCCATCACTCACAGCCCTGCCATAGAGCTTGCCGCACAGTGGGTAGAAAGGACCCGGCCACATGGGTTGCCCACCCTGGGCAGCCTTACCGTAGTTGTGGGTAAGGCTGCTTCATGACATGTTCTCAGAATTTTTCTGAGGATGCAGGCAGCTCTTCACCTCATGATGGGGTGGGAGGTACATCTGGCTACTACCAGCCACACAACTCACTGCATCGCGTGGATCAGCTGCTCAGGGAGGGTTAAGGCTACTCAAGGCATGGTAGCCTCCCCTCCCTGCCTTGTCTGGTTATACCCTATGATATTTGTCATTTTCTTTTAAGCTGTTTGCAGAAGATTTCTGTGCTGTGTCTCTTTCAGTAATTATATTTTAAAGTGTCTTTCTAAGTACTAAACTGGTTATTGTCTTACACGTGGTAACTCATGTCACTAATTCCAAGCAAACTATTTCTTACAGGGGGAAATACTGGAACATTGGGTGAAAACAGACATGATGCTAACCACCCTTGGTGGTCATTTATGCATGTTTCAGGGCTGCATAGGGCACCAATACAGCCCTGCAATATGCATAAATAACCACCAAGGGTGGTAAAAGGGTGGTTAGCATCATGTCTGTTTTCACTCATTAATAAAGCAGAGACCATTGCAGATGACTTCTAGATCACTTCATTTTAATTCAGTATGTAGCCTCTGTTTCACTTGTAAACAGAGGGAAAGATTAAAAGCAATTTTAAAGGAATAGTAAAGCTTTGAAAAAAATGGTACTTTTTATAATCTTATAAATGCAAGTTACTGCTGGAATTACTTGTCGTTGCACCCCCCCCAAAGAGACGCAGAGACTTAATATTGGTTTAAACAGCATGGCCGCACATTTATTCAACCAACGAATGAAAAGGCCGGTGGGGGATTGCACCAGCAATCATGGGTCCAGCATGCTAGTATTTAACGATACTTTTTAACTATAACTGAGTACTGCATGGAAGCGCCTTCCATTATCAGTACATTAACTCGAACCGTCCCCTCCTTTGACTGCAACAGTGCACTGGTCAAAAGGGGGTGTGCCCACTGTGGGCGTGAGTAAGTCGGTAAGTACCCCGCAGAATGTGGAGGCTGTGCACGCCCCTGCTTATCCTGCGGAGTACCCCTCCCAGGGTTATGACTACTGTGCATGCTGTGCCCGTCATTACACAATAAATCACCACCCCATCTCTTATGGAGATGACTCTTTTAGCTATCTTAACCTATTTATCCTAA
>QEPC01000119.1:6609470-6631096 GCA_003113815.1 Sphenodon punctatus | reverse complement strand
CGTCCCCCTGCACAGACAAAGGAGAAACCCCTTCCCCTCCACGCGCTCTGGACCTGCCTGTTCCAGTCTCGAGCGGCTGAGCTCCACGCGTGGTTCGGTTGTGTCCCCTCAATTGATGTTCTACCAGGCCCGGGACCCCCAAAGGGTCACCCACCCCGGCCACATTGCTATTATGGGCTTCTCGTGCGCCAGCCTCATACATGGCCTCTAACAATGGGCCCAGTCCTGAAGGTAAACCTTCTCCGTCTTGCCCTTCTCCCTGGCGGCTTCCCGCCTGGGCATCCTCCGCGGGAGATGAGGCCGGCAATTCCTCCTGCCGGCCTTGCGTTTCACCTTGTGTGTCTGGGGTGGTGGGGCTGGGCTCCAATCCCCCTGTTTCATCCCTGTATCTCATGGGGGGGATGATCACCCTCCCCCCCCTGCTCCTGTTGTGGCTCTCCTGGGGTCTCCCTTCGGGGCATTCACTTGCTAGGGGCAGGTTCACTGCCCTGCCCCTCTCACTCACCTCCTCTGTGTCCACCGTTGGTCCTACATTGTCTTCTCCGCTTCTAGCCTGATCCCTCTCCCTTAACTGTGCCTCTCAGCACTGGAGCCTATGCATTATTTCCCCGGGGGTGGGGCACCCTGTTGGGGTGGCTCCTCCACTCTCCTCCCCTCTTTTCTCACGGGTGAGGCGGCCGCTAACCCCGCTATTGCCTTTCTTTCCCCCATCCCCTTTCTTCTTTGTCCTACCCATTATTTCCTAGCTAAATTCCCTGCCTTGAAGCAGCAGCCTAGTGCCTCTGCTGCTGCTTCTTTGCTCACTTAGCCCCGTCTGCCGCTCTCACGCAGCGCAGGGGATCCTCCCTTCTAAAGGGGAGGAGCCCCAAGCCCCGCGCTGCGCTATGCGCCTGCGCGTCGGGCGGTCGCAACACGACCCGCACAGAGAGAGCCCTGCTAACAGGGCTCTCTCAGCCAGCCCAGCTGCTGTTTGTTTCCCGTGCCTCCTTGGTAAGTGAAGGAGGGGGGAGGGGCCCGACAATGGCCCGTCGCCGCCAAAATGGCGGCGACGGGGGCTTCTGTGCACTTCAGGCAAAATAAGTTAATCTACATTTATTTTGTCGTCTTGAAAGCATTTATTGCAATTCCTAATATTTCTTTAGCACTGGTACTAAAGCATTTACACAGTGTCTTTTTTTTCTTTGTTTAGCTGAGAGGAAAATGATTCATTTCAGGAAATGCCTCATGCTGTGGCCAAAATAATTAAATATTTTGGTTGAAGACTAATGCCTATATTTCATAGTGCTGCATTATATTACGAGGTCATCTATTAACCAATTTCAGATTATTTTTTATTGCTGATTTGAAGATAAATAATAACTCTTTGTTTTTCTTCCAAACAAAATACAGGCATTCAGGCATATTCTATTGTCATTTTATACTTGCATTGTGGTTTTGCTATACTGGAATCCTCCTTGCTTAAACTTCTTTAATCCTAATGATCTCCAGAAGTCTCAACAGCCAAACATTTGTGTTCAGATAAAGAAAGTACTGTCAAGTTCCAGCTAATCAAATGCCCTGAGAGACATCAGAAAAGTCTGGCTAACCTGGGCCTTATGCAAAGGAAGTCATCACACATTTACTATTAAGAATATATAAGGGACAAACTGTTGGCCTAGGTAACTGAGATTTGTAGATAAAGATGAAATCAGTAACAGGGCTTATTCTGTGCTTTGTTTAAGGGCATATAAAGATAAGACCGTCCATGCCAGTTATTCTACCTCTGGCAGTGGGCCAGCACCAGAATCTGCAGAGGAAGTGTACAAAAACAGGTCATATGCGTCTTGTGTTGTCCACTCCCAGTTCGGTACAGTCAAAGGTTTCATCCCTTGACAATTTGTCTAATAATCATAAATGGACCTATCCTCTATGAACTTATCCAGCCTTATTTTTAATTCAGTTATATTATTGACCTTTACACTATCCCATGCAATGAATTCCATAGATTAACAGTGCATTCATTAAAAAAAGAACTTGCTGTTTATTGTAAACGCTGCTGTGAATTCCTGCTTGACGTGTGTATGTATGGAGGGAGGGAGGGTAGTTCTAGTGGACTAAGGGTGAAATTCAACCTCCTATAAAGAGAACTCTGTGCTACTTTGTTCAACATTTATTTTCTATGGAAGGTCTGAAATCTAAGCAGCCATGCAGGTGGACTTGGGCATAAGTAAGGTACGCAATCAGCCATCTTGAATGGAGCCAACGAGCGATAGGGTCTTACCTTGGCGTGAAAGTTCCATTTACCAAATGATGATGATAAAGGTAGATTTTCAGTTAACATTGTTCCAGCTAGGAACTGAAAGAGCATGTGTGGAGTCCCAGTGACTCTGGTACCAGGCCTGTACCAGAATGGTGTAAATAGAGTCTGTATCTGTATTGGGACAGGTGCTGTTTAATGTATTCATTAATGATTTGGAAAAGGGTGTTGAGTGAGGTGATCAAATCTGCAGACGACACCAAGTTATTCAAGGTAGTTAAAACACGAGCAGACTGTGAGGAACTGCAACTTGATCTTATGACACTGGGTGCCTGGGCATCTAAATGGCAAACGAGATTTAATGTGGACAAGTGCAAAGTGATGCACGTAGGGAAAAATAATCCAAAATATGCGTACACAATGCTGGGTACTAAGCTAAGAGTTACCACTCAGGAAAAGGATCTGGGGGGGAGGCGGGTTGTGGACAATACAATGAAATCCAAAGCGCAGTGTGCAAGCAGCGGTCAAAAAAGCAAACAGAATGTTAGGAATTATTTGGAAGGGGATAGAGAATAAAACTGAGGAGGTCATAATGCCTCTATACAAATCAATGGTGCGGCCACACTTCGAATATTGTGTGCAGTTCTGGTCGCCCCAACTCAAAAAAGACATAGCTGAACTAAAAAAAGGTACAGAGAAGGGCAACAAAAATGATCAAGGGCATGGAATGGCTCCCGTATGAGGAGAGGCTTGGTGTAGGTTGGGACTCTTCAGTTTGGAGAAGAGACGACTGAGAAGAGATATGATAGTAGTCTATAAAAACATGAGTGGTGTGGAACTAATAAACAAGGAGCAGTTATTTACCCTCTCAGCTAGTACTAGAACTATGGGACACTCCATGAAACTCATGGATAGCAAGTTTAAAACAAATAAAAGAAAATATTTTTTCACTCAGCGTATAATTGGGTTGTGGAATCTACTGCCATAGGCTGTGGTAAGGGCCAGTAGTATAGCTGAGTTTAAATGAGGTTTGGACAAATTTCTGGAAGATAGATCCATTAAAAGGTATTAGCCAGACAGGATCAGGGAACATGCCAGGAACTGGGGGGAAACAACAGGGAATGGATCCTCCTTTGTGACCTGTTGGGTGCTTCTCCCAAGCTACCATGATTGGCCACTGTTGGAGACAGGATACTGGGCTAGATGGACCATTGGTGTGACCCAGTATGGCACTCCTTATGTTCTTATCTTCTTATAGTCCCACTGGTTATCTAGGATGAATTCCGTCTCTCTTGGTGATCCCTGCCAAATTCCTTCCATGAACCCAGATTCTCAGTGTTTGTGCAGCAAGGATAATTTTCACACTAAGAGCACAATTGCTGAAATTAGTGTAAATTTTCTTCTATGAAAGGAGATGTATATGTGTATTTTTTCCTTTCCTTTTAGTGTTATCTGAATTAAGGTTTGTACGGTGCTTTGAAGATGCAAGACACTCCACAAGTAGTATTATTACTATTAATATTATTATTATTGCCATAATTGCTCTTAAATATAACTGTGTATAATTATGTTTCCTCTGTGGATTTCTGTGCTTACAATTTGCTACAATTTTTAATTATGGTAGACCTTTAGCTTCTCTCTGTTACTTTCCCTGTTTCCCCTCCCCCAAACAATGATCCTGCAGCCCTTATTCATATATTCCCAACTTACTCGCTTCCTATTCAAACTCATGGCCTCCTGTTGCCAGGATAATTATACACTGAATAGAACTGTTCTCACAATAGAAATTGATTGATGGTAAGTAACATAATGTGCTTCTAGCCACTCCAAATGAGAACACATGCAAAACCCAGTAGTAATATCAAATTCAATGGAGGATGCTTTCTGTAGGCTAATGACTAGTCTGGGTTTTACAGACTATGGCTGTATTTCATTGCAGAACTCCTCCCAAGCGGTGATCAGCTTTTAGAATCATTTCTTTTGTCTTCCTCATTATTGTGCAAGTAATATTTGGCTTCAACAAAAGCAGCTGAAATAAATTATGCATTGGTGATGGCTCCTATGTAAGATAAAATGTGAAACTTGAACTGTGTAGCCATATTACATCTGGTGCAGCGGTTCCATCCGTATGTCTTGGACTCTGATCTTGCCACCGTCGTCCATGCATTTGTCACCTTGAGACTGGATTACTGTAATACTCTTTACGTGGGGCTGCCTATGGTAACGGTTCGGAAGCTGCAGCTGATGCAGAATGCCGCGGCCCATCTGCTTACAGGGACGGGCTGCTGGGAGCACATTCAACCAATGCTCCAGGCTCTGCAGTGGCTGCCTATTGTCTTCGGGGCCCAATTCAAGATGATGGTCTTAACCTATAAAGTCCTATGCCGCCTGGGCCCTGTCTATCTGAGGGACTGCCTCACTTCCCATGACCCAGGACAGCCCTTGTGGTCATCAGGGGGGTTCCCTGCTATAGATTGGTGAGGACTGACAGGTTGGACGTTCTCGGTGGCCACACCTGTGTTGTGGAACTTGCTCCTGGTCAGTGGAGGCTCCCACCCAGGGCATTTGGGGCAGTGTCCACCTAGCGCCGTGGGGGACCTCGGCCGCTGCTAAAAAAAACAACCAAAATGCGCCGCCGCTTCTGACAGCAGCAGCAGCCTCTGACTTCTGCTTCAGATTCAGAGGCTGCTGCTGCTGTCAGTGTTCTCCCTTCCGGAACCCCTCTCAGAGCCCCTCTGAAAGTGGGTCCCGGAAGGGACAAAAAGGCTGAGCTACCAGCTGCCCAAACCGCGTTTTCTATTGAAAACGTGATTTGGGCGGCTGAGACCCTCCATCCACAGCACGCATAGGATGTGCTGTGGAGGGAGGGGCTAGCCTTTTCCACTGAGCCTAATGGGTGCAATGGAACCTCTTGCAATGGGTGCAATGGGCACTTGATGCAAACGCCTAGGCGAGAAGTTTTGGGCCGGGCGACTGAGGCAGTGACCAGTGCACATGTACACTGCTCCCTGCCTCAGCCGCACATGCTCAGGGACAAGGCTGGCGGCATGCTGTTGTGCTCTTCTCACTTCCTCTCCCATTCAAACAGCCCGCCACCAGCCTCAGCCATTTCCCTGCCGCTGCCGCTCTCCCCCCCCAAATCTGCTGCTCAGAGCGGCGGAGGTGGGGGGGAGCAGCAAGGCAGGGACCTTTTTGTTGTTGTTTTTTTAGCTTTTAAATTGCCCACACGTCCTGGCTCTGGAGGAGCAGGACATGCAGGCAATTTAAAACAAGGTAACCTCACCTCTGCCTGCGGCCCAGGCCGCCGGGGACTGCTGGAGCAGCAGCCAGGTAAGTGATCCCTCCCCCACCACCCTGATCCCACCCCCGAGGGTCCCCACACCCCCCGAGGGTCCCCCCACCCTGCCCCCTGTAACTGTGAGTCTGGTCAGCTTAGCTGTGTTCACAATGCTGGAAATGTGGTGATTTTTAAATCCTGAGATGTAACTGTGAGTGGCGATCTTTAGGTGTGTTCACAATGCTGGAAATGGGATGCTTTTGAATGCATGACATGTAACTGAGAGTCTGGAGATCTTTAGGTGTGGTCACAATGCTGGAAATGGGATGCTTTTGAAATCATGACATGTAACTGTGAGTCTGGTGATTCATGGGCCTTGAAATCCCCCCCCCCCTCTCTCTCTCTCTCTATATATATCTAATACACACACACACACATACACATACACAGCAGAGGGCAAGTTCCTTCTTTCTGAAGCAGTATTCTTAACCTCTGCTGTGTGTGTGTGTGTGTGTGTGTGTGTGTTTGCTAAAACTGTTTGTAAGTGAAGTTTAAGGTTGTCTGCCTGCTTTTAAACCTGGCAGAGGAGGTGATTATAGCCTGCCTAACCTAACTGAAATTGCTTGATTAAATAATGTAATGTCCATCCAACATTAACCCTTGGAACTCTTTGCTGCTGGGTTATGCGGCCCACCGTTGCCCTGGCTCCACCCACCGTTGCCCTGGCTCCACCCACTGTTGCCCACTGGCAGGCCGGCCAACCTTACTGCCCCTCCAGCCTCAAAACCCACCAGCCGCCTCTGCTCCTGGTGGGTGTCCGTATCCGCCCTAACCTTCTCACCTTCAAGCGCCAATGTAAAGCATGGCCCTTCCACCAGGTTTTCAGTGATGGGGAAGGGTCTGGGGAGGTTTAAGGGTGGGGGGTTGTTTTGTTTGTTTTTTATTTTTGCACACCAGAATGGTTTTTACTGTTATAAACGTTTTTGTCTGTTTTATATTTTATTGGGGGTGGGTTTTTTTGTTTTTTTTTACTCTAAGCCACGTAGAGCTGCCGGTGGAAGATATAGGTGAGATAAAAATTAATAATAAAATGAATAAATAGTCACACTGTATTCAGCTACTTTGGTTAAACTATAAGAGTTGTAACATATATGGCTATCTCACGTTCACTTATTCTCTCTGTCCTGTGGAGGCAGACGGTCCTTGCTGGGCTTAGCGCCTCCACTCAGAGGCAGGATTCAAGTCTGTGATTGCCCGCCTAGCCTAGGGGAGGAGCTAACCCTGGCTTGGCTCCCAGAACTGTTCCTGCCTTCACTTAGGCTAGTAGAATAGGATTGTTTACCCACATCTCTGGAGAACTAGGTTTTTCTTTTCTGATTTTTTCTTTCTTTCTATCTGTCGTCAGTGGTAGTGAGCCTAGGGAGGGACTCCCTGTCCGTAGTTCTCCCCACAGGGGACTTTTTTATTGGCCTGAGGAGCAAGCTCCCTCACCTCAGAACCCCCCCCCCCCTGCTTTTATGGAGGGCAGTATGAGGTTTGAGGCAGGGCTGTTTGCATTGCTGTGGCCTCTCCCTCAGTTGGCTGTGAGGGGAGAAGATGCAGGGGTTCCGCCCCTCAAGGGATCCTAGCTGCCGCTATTAAAAGGCGGTGTTGGGACGAGGTGACTCTCCCCTAAGCAGAGCTTGAGGAGAAGCTGGTAGCATGGCCACATCCCAAATTCCTGGGACAGACCAGGGAGAAGAGGTCTTCAGGAGACTGGGGGGGGGGGTGAGTAATCCCTGTTTGGATGCCCAACCCTCCTGGCATTGTAGCAGGGCCATTTTCTTGGTCTGCAAGCTCACGCTCTTTCAGGAGCAGGCGGAGATGCAGAAGCTTTCCCAGCTACTCTAGGCACCGAGCCCACCATCTCTATAAAAGGATAGGTGCAGGCTTTCCTGCTCTTTTTCAGAGAGCAGCGCCTTCCCCCCTATCATGCCTGCTCTGGGTGCAAGGAGCAAAAAGAGAAGCGCCTCTCACCAAGGAAGCAATAGAGGATGGGGAACTTTCTCCCCAAGGTGGGAAGAATTTACCTCAGTCCCCTCAGGACTATGAGGATGCGCTCCTCCTTCCTCAATTTCCTCAGGGCATCCAGGGAACTGTCAAGTCCCCTGTGTTGTAGTGCAGTGGCTGGAACAACAGTTGCTCGCTAGTGGGGCTCAGGGCATCCACCAGCTTCTGGGGGGTGGGTCTATATGTTTCCTCCACCCAAGCACCATTCCCTCAGTGGTTGGGACAGGGGAGGAGTTGAGCCATGGGATCTCTTTGACATAGTGTGATTTCAGAAGTAACGCGTTCCAATTCACCACAGTGCATCCCACCCTGGTGTGAACGGATTCACCGCAGGCTGTGGTGACACGTGCGGCCCCAACAGAAGTGACAGGATCGTGACCACCACCCGGGGGCAATCAGAGAGAACATGGGCTGGAGGAACACAACAGACATGCACTGGAGACGTTGACCGTGGTTCAAGCCTCAGAATGCACTACGGCTGAGGTCAATTCCTTCCACCGCGGCTGCGGGTTTCCATTCAGAATTTACTTTTCATTCACCCCTGCCGTGGTGACCATTCACCACACTTCTGGACCTCCTCCTGCCCCGATCTCACGAAGTGTGGTTAGCTTCACCCCAGGCCGCGTTTGACTGTGGTGAACATCTGGATGCGAGCAAACAGACATGCACGGCACTTTCACCACCCCCCGCGTTTGACTGAGGTTGACTGTGGTGGACATTCACCACGTCACTTCTGAAATCACCCATAGTCTTATAGATCAGTCTCCACAGACCTCCTGTAGGTTTCCCTGGGTAATGCTGGGTCAAAGGCAGAGACTGCCTCAGAGGGGAAAATGAGGATCTAGCTGAGCCTAAAGGGTAAGGGGAGTTTTCGGACAAAGGAGGACAGGACCCTGTGCCTAAACCTGGGGCAAGGATTTTCCAGTCAGACTTGTTTGATCGGCTGGTGTAAAGAGTGGCCTCCAGGATAGGACTCTCCCGGTCTCCCTCGCCACCTCCCCTTCAAGCAGAGGCCTTGGAGGGTTCCCTTCTCCCTCTCTTCTCGCTATATTTCAATTTTCTGAAGGTGGACTGGGCTTAGCCAGCCAAGGGTACTCACTCACTGGAGAGGCATTTTTACTCTCTCCTTGAATCACCATTGGGAGCTTTCATTCTTCCCAGGGTAGATGTAGGGGCTTGAGAAGGATGGCAAAAGCCTCGATGCTACCCACTGAGGGGGAGGGCTCTCCCAAAGATTGATTAAGAGCAGGGCTCCTCGCATCAGAACTCCCCCCTCTTCAGGGAGGGCAACACGAGGCTTTAGGGATCCCAATAGGTGCTGGTCTCCTGAGGTAATGGAGAGTGGGGGACAATCCTCCCCCAAGGGATCCTTACCATCTCAGAAAAACTCCAAGCATCAGTGGGATGAGGGGGCTAACCCTTCTTCCTCTAGGGCCCAGTATCCTGCCCACAGTTCCACGGTGGAATGTTCAGGGCACCTGGCACCATGGCCCATTCTCGCCATGTTGAGATTGAGTCCCAGGCAAGCAGAGACTGTAAGTGATGGGGAGCCAGTCCCCCTTGCCCCACGATGTTCCCAGCAGGGCTCCAAGCCAGTGGGACGTCCTGCTCTCACTCAGTCTCGAGCTTTGGCAGCAGTGCAAGGAGAGAGCGGGGTAGTTCCTGCTGCCATAGAAAGAAGCATGAACTCCATCAGTATTCTTAGAGCTGACGGAGGCATCATGGGTGCTGCGCAGGGAACCAGAGGAGACGCCACCATTCCTCCTCTACTAGATGCACCTGCTTCTGCAACTCAGGCTGCTCCTGTTGTGGAGCCTCTTGCAAATCTCACAGGCCCTGCAAAAGGTGGGACAAGGGCTCCTCCTCAGACTCTGAGAGCCCCAGCGGAGTTGCTAGAGACATTCCACACTAACAGGTAGGGGGAATTATTTTTCAGGCCCTCCGATCCCAGAGGGAAATCCCTGCCATGGTCATCTGCCTCATTCAGGATCAGAACCTGAAAGGGTCCCCTCTGATGTTACAGTGGTTAGGCCACCAGCTGGTAACCAAAGGAGCCCAGAATGTGTCTCGACTCTTAGGTGGCTCAACAGGCATTCAAGAGAGCTCTTCAGCCTCTGTCATAGAGGTTGGAGAGCAGGGGGAATCCCGTGCCCATTCACCAGGCAAAAAGAGGGTTTTTTCTCCTGACCCCTTGGATGTTAGCACAAGGAGGGCAAGAGAGGTATCAGTGACACCCCTGATTTAGTTTCCTCTAAAGTTGACAAAGAGGAGGGGGAAATTCCAGATACAGAGCCCCAGGACCCAGAATCCTAGACAGGGACGAGAATCTTTCAACCACTCTTTTTAAGACAATGGTTTCACAGGTGGCAGCCTGTATTGGTCTATCAGTACCCCTCCTCCTCCCCCCAGTCAGAGGAGAACCTGGTGGAGGATGCAAATTTGGTCCTCCCGCCTGAGCTTCAAGAAAGCTTGTTATTGCCTCTCCCATTGTTATACTTTAAGTTATCAAATGCTGAGTGGATCCAACCAGCAAAAGCAAAAGAGACCCATTCCCTAGTTGGATGCTTATACACTGCCTGAGTCAGTCAGAAAAATTTGTCCTCCCTAAGGTAGATGCTGGGATCTCTGACCTGGCCAAGGCTTCAGTCTTGCCTATGGATGGAGAGGAGGCTCTCAAAGATCCTCCTTGACAGGAAAACGGAGTCCTTTTATTGCAAAGACTTCAAATCAGTAGGGATGTGCGAACGTGGTTCAGATGTTTGGAGTTTGGACCGAACTCGGTCTGTTTGGACGTCCGAACTTAATGTCCGAACCAAACTCAAAAACGACCAAACAGTTTGGTCATGTTTGGGTGAGTTTGGATGAGTTCGGGGGTGGGAAAAACTTGACTTTGGGTCGGATGAATGTGAGTGGAAGGGGGAGGAAGCGGAGGAGCAGACTTCCTGACACCAGGGGAGGAGACCAGGGGTTGTTTCAGGGCCAAATGATACCGAAAAAAATCTTTGAATTTGGTATTGATAGCGTTATTTTTGAATGTTTGGCCAAACCAAACCTGACTCGGGTTTCGAACCGAACATCCGAACCGCATTCTGTTCGCACATCCCTACGAATCAGCATCTACAGGTTGCAGAACAGCAGCTGCAGCATCCACTTTCACTAGAGCTATGCTTTTATGGGTTTATTTAATATATTTATACCCCGCCCCTCCTGCCTCCTACTCCTCAGGGTGCCTTACACCCTTCAGATACAATACAATATATAATATAAATAATAATACATTGTTAAGGTCATGTCTACCTCAGCTAAATCCAGGTTTTAAAAAGCTGCCAACTGCAGCTTCCTTTGTTGTTGATGCCACTCTGGACTCTGCTCAGTTCGCAGCTAGATCATGGCAAATAGCACAGCTGCAAGACTGGTCATCTAGCTCCGTCCTTGGAATGCTGACCTTCAGGCAAAGATGGTATTAACCTCTGCCCCGAGGGAACCCATGGGTCAAGAGTGGACATTTTGAGAATAGGAGAGACAGTGGCATGCTTAATGGCGGAGGGGGAAGAGCCAGTAGAAAGGGAGAGGTTGATGATGTACAGGAGGGAAGGGGAAACAGGACTCAATGCAAGAGGCGTAGTAATACTATCTGGCGAGGGAGATAGCAGAAGTAAGGGAGGAGAGAGAAAATTTGAAGTGAAGGAAGTCAGCATGAGAGTGGGATTTGTGCCAGAGGCGTTCAGCAGCACGGGTTCAGGAGCAGAGGTGGTGGATACTGGGGGTGAGTCAAGGATGGGGGTTGTGGAAGTAGGTGGGGTGGGAGGAGAAGGGATTCAAGGATGGAGGAGAGGCATTAAAAGCCAAGATGGCAGAGTCAGGGAAGGAGGAGAAGACTGAGGGGAGAAGGGGGAAGAGACGATGCAGAGTCCAGGGGGTTAATGGCATGCAGGTCATGGAAGGGGCGTGGAGATGGGGAAGAGGAGGGGGGGCAGTGGGAGACATTGAAAGAGGCAAAGAAGTGGTCAGAGATTCGGGGTGTGCATGTTTCTTTTGTTGTTACAATAACGATATTGAAAATTGTTTTCGTTATCGTTACTTTAATAAAGAAAATGACAAGTAGTAATAATAATGAAAATAGAAACAAAAATGACTTTTTGTTTTTGAAATAAAGGTGGGAAACTGGAAAACGTATATCTGGCTATAACATTCTTGATTCTTATTGAAGTTTGATGAAACATGGGTAGACTGTACCCCCAACAGAGGGCACTAGGTGTACCAAGCTTTGAAACGATTATGTAAAGGGAACCGATTTGAGAAGCAACTGAATGTTGTGATTTTAAGAAAAGCTCCATACACATTCATGGCTACAACTTCCATTCAATTTGTATGAAACAAGCTTAATAATCCTGTCAATTTTCTGAATGATTGGATAAAGGGTCCTGATGATATAAGACATTCACTTGAAAATACATTTCCAGCTGTAATATTTTAAATTCCATCCTGTTTACAAGACATTTGGCAGGAATGTATCACATACATTTCCTGACCTCTCTGCCAAACCAAAGGACAATTTTATAAGCTGTTAAAGTTGTCCCCTTGAAGAACATTATTCAGATAAATAGCAGCACATGCAGTGCCAGTCAGAGGCAGGCATCTAGCATGGCAGGGGATTGAAGGCTGTAGGAAGGAGGATGTGGAGCAACCCAAAAGACTTACACATTCACTGGCCAATTATTGTATGCTTCCAGCTTTACAGGACCAATCGGAAGTGGCTTTGAGGCGGACATAGGGGGCGGCCCTCAGGCGGGCATAGAAGGGACATAACTGGAACTTTAGGGAAAGTATCCCAGCAATTAGGAAACATAGTTTACACATCCAGGCTGGCCAATTATCATAACAATCACATCCTGCAGCACTGTGACAGAGGACATAAGAGAATCTCCGTTGGCACTTTCCTAAACAGATGCTTCTGACTTCCCAGTATCAAGTGGGGAAGAGATGTTGGGATGGTTACAACACAGAATGAGGATATTTGATTGACCTTTCTGCTGGCCAACTGGCATCACAAACCGATCTTATACTACAACGACACATAAAAGAATCCCTGGCATAGGCTCCTTCTCTGCATATGCTGTGCAGGCATATAAAAGTAGGACCCTTTATCACAGCTTTCTGATATTTGGCATCAATGATCATGAAAGTTTGATATACAGTCCTGGAAAATTTAATGTACGCTTGTTGGACTACAAAGATGTTACAGTCAGACATACGTTTATAAGTTAATTGCTTATACCACCAGGACCCTTTATCCAATCCTTCTGAAAGTTGGCAGAGAGTAAATATTTGAAGGGATATAATCTTGCTAAGTTTCATCTACATTAAAAGTAAGGCAAAGATGTTACAGATAAGAATGTGTATGAAGAATTTTGCAAAATACAATTCAACTGCTTATAAAATTGAATTCCTTTATCCATTTTTTTTTAATTTGGTACACTTAATGTCTTTAATTGGAGGCACAATTCTGCTAAGTTTCAGATAAGTATAATGAACAACAAAAAAATCTACAGCCCAAAATGTGTGTTCCATTAAAACTAATACCCAGGGGATCTTGAATTGGGTGCCCGGTTCCTTTGTGCATGGGGGGAGGGGGGAGACATGGGTGTTGAAGCATGCACCTCCACATTTACATGAGATGCTCCCTCACATGGACAATGGGTCTCCATTCATGGGAGCAGCTTGTTTAAAAAGGGTCTCTCTCTTGCTCTCTCTACCCCCATCTCACCTTTTACTTCGTCGTATCCAATCTCTCCCACGGCAACTTTGAAAACTAGTGCGAGCTCCAAAGACCACATAGAAGTTGCGGGCAAGGATGCTTAGGAAAAGGAGAGTCTAGATCATGGATCTATGGCATGGTTCTGTTCACTATATTTGTGTGCATGCACACATCTCTGCCCCCTTTCTCTGAGCTCAGTCTTTTAGTGCTTGGCAGTGGGAACAGGATCCACAGGTCAGATCTAGGAATGTGAAAGGGCCAAATAAAAACTAGCCTTGGGAGGCATTTGGCAACCAGGGGAGGTTCCCCTCCATGGACTAGCTAATTCTTTAGGTCTTCCCCCTCAAACCTATCATTCTGTCTCCATTTTAAAGATGGTACATAGAAGTTCTCAAATTCTAACCTGATGTTAGATCAGAGGCCAATTTTTCATGTTACCTGGAGGTGGGGAGGAATCTTCCGTGAGGGCAATTGCAGCTGTATCATGGGAATGAGCAGACAAGGAAAGCACTATTCCATTTATGGAAGTTAGGTCCATTAGCAGCTCTTTGTTACCGGGGGTAGGGGAAACGGGGTCCACGTACACACACACACAATGGCCCTGGGGTATCGAGGTCAGCACGGGAGCGACCGGGGGTAGGATGCCCGTCAGGATAGTGTGTGGGCTTTACCTCTAATTAAAGAGAACGAGCCCTTATCATCATCAGGCGCTGCTGACCAAGAACCCAAGGCTGCCCCACACTTGTCCACAACAAACAGCACAGTACAAAAGGACCAGGGGGTGAGGGGTTCCCCCCCAGGGAGTGCGGGGCCCCGGAAGGGGGGAAGGGAGAACAGACACGGGTCACTCACCGCCAAGGGCACCACACAAGGGTCAGGAAGGGCTTTCTCTCTGGTACTCACTCTGCTCGCACTCAGAATTTCACAGGGGTCACGGAGGAAGGAACACACTCGCTCGGGCAATAGTCGGGGTATCAACACTCGCAAATGCTCGCACGCTTGCTCGCAGTCACGCTCAGGCAAGGGGCCGGTTTCCACAATCACCAGCGCCGCTTCTCAGGCGGCGCTGGCTTTTATCCCCTGAGCCCCGCCCCCGTGCGCGCCCGCAGCCGCTCTGAGCGGCGCCGCGGGGGCGGGGGAATCCCCACAGCGTAATTGCATGCAGGGGGCGTGGCTATTTGCCGCACCTGGGCCCCTAACAGCGGCGCTGCTTGTGGGGGTGTTCCCTGCGGGGCCGGAGCCGGCCCCGCCCAGCTGGTCATTGGCGGAGGCGTGGCCACAGGCCCAGGCCTTCCCTCCAGTGTTTGTGGGGGCGTCAGAGGAATGTCCTCTTGCCGGCGTTCTGCCGGTGGCGGATGCCCGCGACGCGGCTCTCCCCGGGCCGCCGGCGTCGTTGGAGACGGGGATTTTGGGGCCGGTGAGCTGCTGGGCTGGGTCGGATGATGCGGGGGTGCTTTGGGGGTCCCGGCGCGGCCCCAGGTGCCCCTGACACTCTTAGCCAGACAGGATAAAGGAACATCATGGGAGCTGGGGAAAAACAACAGGGAATGGATCCCCCCCATTGTGACCTGTTGGGTGCCTCTCCCAAGCCACTGTGATCGGCCACTGTCGGTGACAGGATGCTGGGCTAGATGGAACACTGATCTGACCCAGTATGACACTTGTGTTCTTATGTTAAGAGAACACTCGTGATTGTAAAAGCTACATCAGGGGACCCAGTTATGCACAACTTTTCTCATAGCATAAAAGCAGAATAGTGCATTCCTATGTGCATGAATTCCCATGGAAATACAGCCACAATTGCCTTCATGGAAGTTCCCTCCCCCACTCCCACTTGGCCTACTAATGATGCATACCTACCAACATAGAAAAAAATCAAATACTACTAGAGAATGTCTCTCTTTTAACATTCTCATTTAGAATAATGGAACCCAGGAAACATGAGAGAGCAATCTGAGCGGCCATATTTACAGACGCAAATGAGAATAAGATTTTTACAGCTGAGCACCTGCAACCTTCAAAGGCTTGCATGTGATAGTAGTAGGAATGGAACATGTCACCTGAGAATTCCAGTCCTGTTTTCCCAATATTCAGAAGATACATGCTGTCACTAATCTCACTTCTTTCTTGTATATTTACAGTGTTACCAGACATAAAAGGAAACCTGAAATGTATTCATCATGTTTGTGTCCAGTTAGGAGGTGAAGGGCAGGGTTTACACCGAGTTGAGCCGAGGAGCAGCTGGGGTAGTGGTCATGTCTCGGGGGGTGGGGGGGCAGCAGCAAGTTTCCTGGAGTGGCATTGGCAGTATTAGGCACAATGCCGAAAGTGGAAATGGGGGAACCACAGAAGCGGTGGTGTTGGTGGGGCTCCGGTAGTGGAGGTATTGTGGAGCACTACCACTGTTCCTCCCAAGGCCCATTCGCCAATGTTCACGCCTTTGCCAATAGGGATGGGCGAACAGATCACGGTTCGGGTTCGTCTGCGTTCGGTTCGTCAGTTCGGTTAGTTCGCCGGGTTCGGGTTTGGCCGTGCCGTTTGGGAAATGTTGTTATGGGTGGGTTTTTTGTTCTTTATATGGTTTTTTTGTTTTTTTATTGGGTTTTATATGGTTTTCTTTTGTTTTTTATTTGTTTTTTTTGTTTTTATATGGGTTTTTTTTATTAATGTTTTTTATCTAATATTATATCTATCTAACTACACTAAATCTAACTGCTATTCACTATTCTAAATGCTATGAACTAAATGGATTATCTAATAAGTACACAATCCTACTCCTACAAAAACTAAAACTAAATCACTAACGCTATCTCTATCACTAAGCTAGCTCCTACAACTACTATCCCTAACCTATCTCTAAATCTTTCTATCACTCTATATATGGGATGGGGGGTGGGAATCACAAACACAAGGTTTCAGTTTAAGGTTTAAGTTTCATTTCAGTACAAAACTGAAATGAAACTTAAAGCAATCTAATAATCCTACTCAATGCCTGATGTTCAGGAACAGTGACTAGCTCAGAAGGTGTTGGGAAGAGGGGAGGCAGATAGTTTCATTTCTTGCAAGCCTCTCCACCCCTGGTGCCTGGAGTCTGCTCCTCAGTGACTAGTACTACCCCTCCCTGTCACGTTTCACCTTACAGTTAACCTTTTTTTGCGATCCAAACTGACCAAACTGTTTGGTCATTTCGCCGTTCGGATTGAGTTTGGTTCGGCCAGTTCGTGTTCGGAAGTTCGATTCGGTCGTCTGAACAGGCCGAGTTCGGACTGAACTCCGAACTTCCGAACCGCATTTGCCAATCCCTATTTGCCAATGTTCATGCCTTTGCCAATGTTCACAGTGCCACCGCTGCTCCTGGGCTCAGTTCAAAGTAAGCTCCCATAGTCAGAGCCAGTCTTAGAATTTATGGGGCTGGGGCAAAGATAAAATGTGGCCGAGGACTGCACCCAATGTAATTAATACATATACTCATTTACACATTCACGGGTTGCAGTTATTCTAAATGAGAATGTTCAAAAAGAGACATTCATCTGAGTAGAATTTGATTTTTTTTTAATGTCGGTATGTATCATTAGTAGGTCAATTAACATCAAATGAGTGATGGAGGAGTAAACCCAGTGTGTGGAAACTCAGGCTTTCACATGATTTCTTGCACACATAAATGCTGCCATCATCACTAGCAGAGTTAAGCATCCAGTTGGAACTGCTGTAGTGGAGGTGACAAGAAGCTAATTTAATCTACATCATAAAATCTCCCAACGAACATTATATGCTTCACTGCACGTTATTGTGGCATTGGAAATAATGCCCTGAGTATAGTATTATTAACCCATGTCCTTGTTTTACTCCGAGTTCCGTTTTGTTCTACTGTGACATGCTAGTCTGCCTAGGGCTAGAAAATGTTAGAACAAGGAGAGCAACTGTATAATACAGGGTTTCCAGGTATTTAGGTATTTAGTCCTGAACACTAAAGAAATGGTGCCTTTTACCACTCCTGTACTAACCAGAATAAAATCAACAGAAGGAATCCAAAGGGTTATCTAGTCCAGCCTCTTGCCATTAAGCAGGATCTGCCGTAACTACACCATCCCTGAAAGATGTCTGTCTAACTTATTTTTAAAGGCCTCCAGTGATGGGGCATCCGTAATTTTCCTTTTCACTTTATTCCATTGCCTAACTGTCTGAGCAGTTAAAAAACTTCTTACTAACATTTAGTCCATTCCTTTTCTTCTTTAATTTTAGGACCATTACCTCTGGTCCTATTGTCAGTGACCAGAGAACATAGTTGGGCACCATTTTGATTATAGCAGCTTTTTAAAAACTTTTTTTTCCTAAGCCAAAACTTCGCAGTTCTTTCAATTTGTGCTTGTTATCAACTAAGTAGTATAAAATGGCTAGAAATATAGATGTTTCNGTGTCCAGTTAGGAGGTGAAGGGCAGGGTTTACACCGAGTTGAGCCGAGGAGCAGCTGGGGTAGTGGTCATGTCTCGGGGGGTGGGGGGGCAGCAGCAAGTTTCCTGGAGTGGCATTGGCAGTATTAGGCACAATGCCGAAAGTGGAAATGGGGGAACCACAGAAGCGGTGGTGTTGGTGGGGCTCCGGTAGTGGAGGTATTGTGGAGCACTACCACTGTTCCTCCCAAGGCCCATTCGCCAATGTTCACGCCTTTGCCAATAGGGATGGGCGAACAGATCACGGTTCGGGTTCGTCTGCGTTCGGTTCGTCAGTTCGGTTAGTTCGCCGGGTTCGGGTTTGGCCGTGCCGTTTGGGAAATGTTGTTATGGGTGGGTTTTTTGTTCTTTATATGGTTTTTTTGTTTTTTTATTGGGTTTTATATGGTTTTCTTTTGTTTTTTATTTGTTTTTTTTGTTTTTATATGGGTTTTTTTTATTAATGTTTTTTATCTAATATTATATCTATCTAACTACACTAAATCTAACTGCTATTCACTATTCTAAATGCTATGAACTAAATGGATTATCTAATAAGTACACAATCCTACTCCTACAAAAACTAAAACTAAATCACTAACGCTATCTCTATCACTAAGCTAGCTCCTACAACTACTATCCCTAACCTATCTCTAAATCTTTCTATCACTCTATATATGGGATGGGGGGTGGGAATCACAAACACAAGGTTTCAGTTTAAGGTTTAAGTTTCATTTCAGTACAAAACTGAAATGAAACTTAAAGCAATCTAATAATCCTACTCAATGCCTGATGTTCAGGAACAGTGACTAGCTCAGAAGGTGTTGGGAAGAGGGGAGGCAGATAGTTTCATTTCTTGCAAGCCTCTCCACCCCTGGTGCCTGGAGTCTGCTCCTCAGTGACTAGTACTACCCCTCCCTGTCACGTTTCACCTTACAGTTAACCTTTTTTTGCGATCCAAACTGACCAAACTGTTTGGTCATTTCGCCGTTCGGATTGAGTTTGGTTCGGCCAGTTCGTGTTCGGAAGTTCGATTCGGTCGTCTGAACAGGCCGAGTTCGGACTGAACTCCGAACTTCCGAACCGCATTTGCCAATCCCTATTTGCCAATGTTCATGCCTTTGCCAATGTTCACAGTGCCACCGCTGCTCCTGGGCTCAGTTCAAAGTAAGCTCCCATAGTCAGAGCCAGTCTTAGAATTTATGGGGCTGGGGCAAAGATAAAATGTGGCCGAGGACTGCACCCAATGTAATTAATACATATACTCATTTACACATTCACGGGTTGCAGTTATTCTAAATGAGAATGTTCAAAAAGAGACATTCATCTGAGTAGAATTTGATTTTTTTTTAATGTCGGTATGTATCATTAGTAGGTCAATTAACATCAAATGAGTGATGGAGGAGTAAACCCAGTGTGTGGAAACTCAGGCTTTCACATGATTTCTTGCACACATAAATGCTGCCATCATCACTAGCAGAGTTAAGCATCCAGTTGGAACTGCTGTAGTGGAGGTGACAAGAAGCTAATTTAATCTACATCATAAAATCTCCCAACGAACATTATATGCTTCACTGCACGTTATTGTGGCATTGGAAATAATGCCCTGAGTATAGTATTATTAACCCATGTCCTTGTTTTACTCCGAGTTCCGTTTTGTTCTACTGTGACATGCTAGTCTGCCTAGGGCTAGAAAATGTTAGAACAAGGAGAGCAACTGTATAATACAGGGTTTCCAGGTATTTAGGTATTTAGTCCTGAACACTAAAGAAATGGTGCCTTTTACCCCTCCTGTACTAACCAGAATAAAATCAACAGAAGGAATCCAAAGGGTTATCTAGTCCAGCCTCTTGCCATTAAGCAGGATCTGCCGTAACTACACCATCCCTGAAAGATGTCTGTCTAACTTATTTTTAAAGGCCTCCAGTGATGGGGCATCCGTAATTTTCCTTTTCACTTTATTCCATTGCCTAACTGTCTGAGCAGTTAAAAAACTTCTTACTAACATTTAGTCCATTCCTTTTCTTCTTTAATTTTAGGACCATTACCTCTGGTCCTATTGTCAGTGACCAGAGAACATAGTTGGGCACCATTTTGATTATAGCAGCTTTTTAAAAACTTTTTTTTCCTAAGCCAAAACTTCGCAGTTCTTTCAATTTGTGCTTGTTATCAACTAAGTAGTATAAAATGGCTAGAAATATAGATGTTTCTTAGGGGTGTGCACTTCGTTTTCATTATATTGATAATGATAATGAACTTCATTTTCGTTATTGTTATGGCAATAATGATAACGAAGATAAATAACAAAATCAATAATGATGCCGAAAGTCGTTATTGATGTTATTGACTGGCAGGTGTTTTTTGGAGGGAAATGTGGAGAGGGGAGGACAGAGAAGACATCTCAGAGCTAGAAACTGTGCTGAACTCTTGGACTGGGCCTGTGATGGGAGGAGAAAGACCTGATGGATGTAATTGGTGGCCAATGAGCAGTGCAAGCAGGTCCCAGGCAGTTGAATGGCACCTTGTGATTGCTCAATGCCTCCTGCCTCCCACAACCAATCATGGGGGCTCTGGGGAGGGCACTGCAACCCTTTATATTGTAGGGATATAAATCTTCCTCTGTTAAGTTGTGTTTACAGAACTCCGGTGTTTGCACTAAAAATCCACCCCAGCCCTCAGTGTTTTACCTTACCTTTAACCTTTTCTTATACCCTTTATTTTACCTTACGCTGTCTGTCTCCTGTACATATACATATAGATAGATTAGCATTATAGGATAGGTATTGGATAGATACTTAGATAGAAGTTTATTGACATAGTTACTTAAGAATATATTGCATATAGTATAGGTTATTAGGTGTAGGTTAGATATAAATATTAGTAATTTTTCTTATTGTCATCGCACACTTATTACTACTGTATTATAATGAGAAAGGGAGGAAAGAGTTCAACTTCTGAGAGGTCCGTGGCATGTGTCTGCTGGCACCTCTGCCACTGGTGGCAGCCCACAACACAAACAATACCAAAACCAAAATCTTCATTGTCACTTGAAATTGATACTGATAACACCGATAACAAAAAACAAAATTTCGTTTATAACGATAACAAAAATGATAGTTTTTAACAAAAACCAAAAAAGAAAACAAAAAACAGTATGGATCCTTGGTGCACAACCCTAATGTTTCTAGCACCACATTTGGGGGTAGTTAATGTAAAAGAAATTTTTGGTTTATTTACCTGGTGAATTTCTTTCTTATCTCCCAGGGAGGCAGGCAGTCTTTGCTGGACTTAGCTCCTCTACTCCATTTAGAGGCAGGATTCAAGTCTTTGATTGGCTACCTAGCCTACGGTAGGCACTAACCCTAACCAGCCATGCCATGTCAGTATTTGTGGGATCAGTTTCAGTGGGTATCACCTGCTGATGCGGCGGCGGTCCTTGGGACAGTGCGGGTTACCTGTTGTGAATTAGATCCATGCCCGTCCTGGCTGGTGAAGGCCAGTTGGGAGACATTAGCACTGTTGCTGGTGGGGATGGTCAATGCCTCCCTTGGGGAGGGCAAAGTGCCGAGCTGCCTCAAGGAGGTGGTGGTAAAGCCTCTGCTCAAGAAACCATCTTTGAGCATTGACTGCCTGGCCAGCTATTGGCCAGTCTCTAAACTTCCCTTTTTAGGGAAGGTTATTGAACGGGTGGTGGCCCGACAGTTACAGGGACATCTGGACCGGGTCGGTTTTCTTGATCCCTCATAGTCTGGCTTTCACCCGGGATTTGGCATGGAGACTGCACTTTTGGCCGTGATCGATGACCTATGCTGTGAATTAGATCAGGACAGATCCTCTATTTTGATCTTGTTGGATTGGTCGGTGGCGTTTGATAC
>QEPC01000119.1:6562143-6590846 GCA_003113815.1 Sphenodon punctatus | reverse complement strand
CTCAGATTGTAAGCCCTAGGGGCAGGGACCGTGTCTATTTTATTACTTTGTAAAGTGCCATGTACACTGCTGGCGCTATATAAATGTTTGTTAATAATAATAATAATAATAATAATAATAAAGTATAGTGCACATAGGAAAAAATAATACAAAGTTTATGTACACAATGCTGGCTTCTAAATTAAGTTACCACTCAGGAAAAGGATCTTGGAGTCATTAGGGCCAATCCCATGCCTTGCGTGTGCTGGGCGCAACCTACACGCACGCACATTATTATTATTATTAACAAACATATATATAGCGCCAGCAGTGTACCATGCACATGCATGTAAAGTACGCGTATGTCAATTGAAGGCACATTGTGCCACACATTGTGCCTTGCAACACTCATGAGTTTGTTCAGTATTATTATCCTATTTTTATATATGGGAAAAGTAAAACCTGATCATATACTATATTGTGTGTTTTCTGGTACAGTATCCTGCTTTGAATCCTAGACCAGAGATGATTAAATTCTCTTTTTGCTCCAGAGTAACAGAAAAAAGCTAACGGAAATTCCATTTGATTAGGTCATGGCTCCATACACTTTAAAAATCAACTGGAGAGTACTTTGAATCCGAGTCGGCTGCATTCACAAAACCAACAAACCTGCCTTATTTTCCTAGGCAGTACCACATAACAAGGGTGAGTCCGCAGTAGCATCTCCAGCCATTAATTAGGGCTCTTATACCACCACTCGGAGACCCTCAAGGGCAAACCAGAACCTTCCTCTTACTTCTTCATTATAATATCTATATTTTTATTGTCCTTAAAAAGAGAAAGTTTGTTTGACAGAGGCAGGAGTTGTACAATGGGATTGTATTATAGGGGAAGGGGTGATTAAGTTAGCATGAGTTGTCAGAGGAATTGTCAGGGACCAAGGCTTGGGTACGGAGAGTCATAGCAGGAGCAGGGTCCAGAGGGTCTAGGAGAGTTGTGGAGGATTAGGATCAAAGGATCCATGAGGGTCAGTGCAGGTTTGGGTCCAGGACATAGGCAGGGAACTGGCACAGACCAGGGGGTAGGATGGGCAGGTAAGCAGATGCACGGATGAAGCAGAGCAGGTTGAACAGACAGGCAAGGTGAGCGCAGGAGGAGGGGCAAGACCTCGTGCAAGGGGCAACAGTGCCTGATGTCTGTGCTGGGCAAAATGGTGGAAATTATTATTAAGAACAGAATTACGGGGCATATTGATAAACATGGTGTGGCAGGCCAGAGTGCTTGAGTGTTGCTGGCCCTTTAAGAAAAGAGAGCTAGCATGGGCAGAGTGATGGCACTAGCAGGGTTGCAGGTGTTGAGAAGAGTATAGGACAGTGCCTAATCTACAGCAGGTGTGTATAGGCGTGGCTGGAGCAAGCCCAGGGAGTGAAAAGCTGAGCCAGAGGCACAGAGAGCTTAGTTAGAGTGTCCTATTGTGGATTGTCAAATGGTTAAAGGGTAGGAAACAAAGTAGGACTAAATGAAGAGAAGTAAATATTAGAGTGCCCCTGTGATCTGTACTGGGACCGGTGTTGTTTAATATATTCATTAATATCTGGAAAAGGGAGTAAGGAGTGAAGTAATCAAATTGCAGATGACACAAAGTTATTCAAGTTAGTTAAACCCAAATGGACTGTAAAGAATTCCAGGATGATCTTGCAAGACTGACTGACTGGGCATCTGAATGGCAGATGGAATTTAATGTGGAGAAGTGCAAAGTATAGTGCACATAGGAAAAAATAATACAAAGTTTATGTAAACAATGCTGGCTTCTAAATTAAGAGTTACCACTAAGGAAAAGGACGTTGGAGTCATTGTGGAAAATACACTGAAATCCTCAGCTCGGCGTGTGGCGGCCATCAAAAAAGCAAACACAACGTTAGGGTTTATTTGTAAAGGGATAGAAAAGAAAATTGTAATGCCACTGTATCATAATGTGAATATATAAATCTATAGTGCAACTGCTGTTGTAAATCAACTACCTTGAGGTCTGCCAAGATTATTGTGTACTGTTCTGGTTGCTACAGAGATGGGCAACAAAAATGATAAGGAGTATGGAACGGATCCCCTGTGAAGATAGGTTTTGGCTCTTCAGCTTGGAGAAGAGACATCTGAGGGGGGGATTTGATAGAAGTTTATAAAATCATGAGTGCTGTGGAACAAATTAATAGGCAATGGTTATTTACCCTCTCAAACAGTACTAGAACTATGGGACTCTCCATGAAACTAATGGGTAGCAGATTTAAAACAAATAAAATAAATTTTTTTTTCACTCAACACATAATTAAGTTGTGGAATGTGTGGCCAGAAGATGTGGTCAAGGCCAGTAGTATAGCTGGGTTTTAAAAAGGGTTGGACAAGTTTCTGGAGGATAGGTCCATTAGCAGCTATTAGCCAGGTAGGTTTGTGAAATGTAACCTCTTACGGTTGGGAGCTGGGAGTGAACAATGGGGAATAGGTCATCCCATAGTGACCTGTTGGGTACTTCCTCCAAGCAACTGAGATTGGCCACTGTCAGAGACAAGTACTCGATGGACCATTGGACTGACCCGGTATGGCACTACTTATGTTCTTATGGGACTGTTGCCATTAGGGATGCCTTAATGCACAGAGCTAAATTTAGAGTTTCAGGTAGCAGGAGACATGATGACAGGATAAGGGTTGGGGCTGCCAGGTAAAATGGAGAAGGGTTAACACTGGAGCTGCGTGTAGACACAGAGTTATGATTGGAGCTGGATGGTGTGCAGAGCTGCATATGGGATTAGGCCTGAGATAATTGGTTCACATGGTTTTGTCAATGTTTTGTTGACACTTTTGTTACCCAATCAATTATATATTTATAGAATTTTAAAAAACAAACAAAACCCTTACCTAAGCAGTGATTGTTTTGTGCTTATTTGGGAAGAGGACGGCGCCGCCTGAGACTGGAGAGGACAAAGCTGAGGAAAAGGCTGCAGCAATATCATTGGTTAATCATGGTAGTTGTGGAACTGCTGTCTTTTTTTCCCCCTGTGTTTGGTGTTTTCCCCCTTGACCACACAATTGCAAGCCAGGGATGCTATGCATGTAACTGCAGTGCAGACTATCTCACAGCAGCATTCCATAACTATGTGAGTCATCAGCAAAAATTAGTATTTCCTCATCTTCCCCAAAGATCATGTTCCCAGCTGTAGCGTAACTGCCATGAGTAATTAAAGAATAAAAACCTTTAAAATTGAAATTAAAAGTAATTGTAATGAAGAATATTCATAAAGAGAGAGAGAGCTTAAATATGGTTTATCTGTAGTACCTTTTTTATTTTAATTGGGATTTTAGAAGCTTAATTGGTAACTGTAACAACTTCTAATTTAGTATGTTGAATGAAATCTAAATGTTCAAGCTAGCTCTGGGTAAGCACTGATACCAGCAATTTCATGAAGGGCATGCAAATAGACAACATAAAATTCCCTAAGAGCCCAAAGACACCCAAACTTTGAAATTATTCCCTTGCACTAGTGAGCACACTGCTATTTCTTCAACAAGGAAAAATGTTGTAGGACTTTGTGTGTGTATTAGTCAATGAGATGCTGGCCCCCAGTAATCCCGGATTCACCTGTCTATCTGAACAATGGCCGCCAGATGTTTGTCCCAGGACTGCCCTGGCCCACTCCAGGGCAGTGGTGCATCGTGTTATTCCTGGGAACGTGGAGCATGAGCGCAGGGTAACCCATCCTAACCCATGTCAGTGGGTAAAGTGTCCCTGGGCCTGCTAGCACCATAAAGGTGTTGCTAGCGCACCCCTCTCAACTGACAGCCAGCTGGGAGAGCAGAGTGTAGAAGTCCCCAAAGGCTCCTAGGGTAACAATCTGCACTTTCCTCTCTCAGCCAGCTGGCTGTCAGCTGAGAGGGGCGCACTAGCACTGGCTTCAATGGAAAGGGGGATGACTGCCAGGGAAGGCAGGACGTGGCCCCTGTGATCCTCTGCAGAGGTGGCTGGATCCCAGGAAATGGTTCTTCTCCTCCCCCATAGGAGCAGGGCTAGGGAGGGAACCTGAGGCAGATACAGCGCAGGCTGCTTCCCATCCTCCCTCCCTGCCGCCAGTTCCCTGCTTGGATCATCCCAGTTGCTCTGAGCTGAGTGGGGTGCTCCCTTGCTGTGGCGCCCTGCCCTCTCCAGATTGTGCATGTGCAAAGTGGCCACTGGGGGAGCTTTACACACATCCAAATGGCCACCACGCTTAATCAAAATGGCAATGGCCAAAATTATGTCACTGCCGTTTTGGTTAAGGGAGGTGGCAATTTTGCGCATGTGGGAAAACGAAATTTAGGTTCCGTAAATGGCAAGCCAATTTATAGCTTCCTTCAGGTTAATCCGAAAGCAAAATCCCCATCCCTAGTATTTTCAACCTATACTCCTTGTACAGGCAAGTCAAGAGAGTCGCTTTATGGCCACCATGGGGCCATGCTTTTTCAGCACATCAGGAGGCTTTTCCACCATAACAGCAGTCAGCCTCAAAAAAACAACCAGTTTCCAAGTGGCACAGCAGAGCCCCCCCAAAATAGTATGAGTATGAGAACCTGAGGAACAGTGCTTGGGTAGTGTGTAGGAGCACACAGGTAAGAGACAAAGCTCTTGCATGTTTTGAGCTTGTGTATGTATGCACATGCAATCATGAAGCGTGTATCAATTGATTTGATGCCTACAGTTGGAGTACTTGCAAAGCAGAAAGTCACATGAAACAAAGAGTATGCCATTGAAAGTTTCAGAGGCACTTTTATTACACAAATACTTTCAAGGAACCAAAGTCAGGGCAGTTGGTAGAAACAGATGTGATATGGCCCACCATGACCTGGCTTGAATTAGGTCTGCTATGGCTTGCATCATGGCCGGCCGTCACTGGCCACCATTGTTGCTCATCATGGCGGGGGTGGGGCTACACATTTGTGCATCTCCCTGCCCTCCCTGGTGGCCCGGCATGAGAACGTGTGTTTGTCAGCCTGGCCTGGGTAGTGCTTCCAACCACTGTCTATACAAAGATATAACTGTCCCAGTGCATCAGCCCCAAAGCTTTGTTGAACAGTTCATACGTTAAATTTTGTACCTTTTTTAGGGGTGAGTGGAAGCCATTTTGTGCCTAAAGACTGGCACCTTTCCCCATGCGGATAGAACAAGGCTTAATGGAAAAGTAAGGAAGCTATGAAGACTCTGAATTATGTCTGACTCCAAGTAAATTCATTAGGGATGGGCGAACGCAGTTCGGGGCGAACTCAACCAGTTCGGTCGACCGAACTTCCGAACCGAACTCGATTTTCGAACCGAACTGAATTTCCGAACTCGGCTCTGTTTGCCCATCCCTAAAAGATAATATTCCATTTAGTTCAATGGGGTTTGACTTTCTGAACTTTGTTTGGGAGTTCGGACTGAACACGAATAGTTCGGTTGGCCGAACCGAACTTCCGCATCCAACCGAATTTCCGAATCGAACTGAATTTCCAAACTTGGTTCTGTTCTCCCATCCCTAAAATTCATCCAATGTAAACTCAATTTCTTCAAAAGAGATTTCTCCTGATCTAATCATGTTACCATATTAAAAAAATCTTTGCATAAAAAATCTAGAGGCCCTAATAAGACTATTAGAAAGAACGCCTTTTCTCCATCCATTTACATTGCCCCTCTTCTCAGACAAACTAAAATGTCTTTCCAGACCGATTTTTGGCAAAGTGATTGGCATATTAAAAGAAAAAATCTCCTAAACATCAGTCTACCTCCTTGCTTGACTGACTGCTGTTTGTTCCTAAATTTGGGGGGGAAATGAATTCCCAGCTGGAATGAGTCAGCAAAGTAAAAAAAAAAAAAAAAAAGAGAGAGAGAGAGAGAATTGTTGAAGGATCAGAAGAAAACAATTATGTCTTAATGCTTATGCCCTTAATAATTAAACTACTGCTTAAGGCAATAATCCATTAGTCTACAGCAAAAGGGATAGCTCACTATATAGCTTTGAGTATAGTCTTAACAGCAAGAAGAATTCAAGGGGAAAAAGAATGTATCAGGCTAAACCATAGCACCTTTCAAACTGACTTGTGAATTGAAGGAGATAGCATAACACCCCTCAGAATTCGGGATACTATAGAGACTGCCTTTTGCCCTCTTAGACATATAATTGTCAAATGCTGTTAAGTTTCTGAAAAATCTGCCATGTAATCTGTCAGTTCTCCTTATATGTCAAAGTTTTTGTTTTTGGAACCCCTGATATTAGTGGCTTAATACCGAGGTTTTTCAGGGGGATTATGGGAGTAAAAAACTAAGATGTGGCTCTGAGTACCAGTTGATGTAATTTCCTCTCTACTAGGTGAGTTGTACCCACTAGGCAGAGTGTGCATTAAAATGTTCAGGGCACAAAGGGTGGGGAAATCATCAGGCCAGGGAGACTGAGGAGTGGGCATGGCGGGCGGGGGGCATAGAGGGTCCCTGGAGGTGAGGCAGGGCTTACCTTGGTGGGACACTAAGGACCCTGCATGAAGTGCCTTCCCTGGGAGTCTCAAAAAGTAGAGCTCTTCTATCACTGTCTAGAAGGATCTCAAGAGTCCTGCTGCTTGTGAGGAGCCTTGGGAACTCTGCTTCTCCTGAGGCTCATGATGAAGTCCCACTGCCATGAATATTGGGAATGGCAGCAGAAGCAGCGTGACCCCTCAGGAGTGGTGGCAGAGGTAGCTTGTGGCAGCCTAACATAGAGAAGAGCCTGGGGCAGGCTACCCAGCCCTAAGGCTGACCCTGCCTCCAAGAAGTGCCATACTTGGTCAGTTCAAAGATCCAGCATCAAGCCCGGCATCCTGTCTCCAAAAGTGCCCACTCTCAGTTGCTTCAGAGAAGTACACAACAGGCACAATGAAATGATCCATTCCCTTCTGTTCTACCCCAGGTGCTGACAGTTGGATCTATTTGACTAATAGCCATTTATGGACCTGTCCTCCAAGAGTTTATCCAATCCTTGAACAAAGCCAACTATGCTACTGGCCTTCACAACATTCCACAAAGGTACAATGGAGAGGGAGAGGGGATGTTTAAGTCACTTCAACTTAATCCTCAGAACACTTTGCAGGCCGAAGCCCTAAAAAAGTGAATGGAGCTTGCACCAAAGAAGTGCTTGTACTGTTAGCTATACAAAATAGATGCTAAAATAATGCAAGGAAAAGGAAGACAAAAATGTTTAGCATTTGCCAGCTCTAATTCAATAAAACATGTATTATGGTTTCTCACAAAGTATTGTGTTGGTCTTTGTCTCTGTCTTTAGAAAGGCTTTTTGCATCTCCAAAATAGCATATTATTAACTTCCCACATAATAATGAGGTAATTCTTTTAATTGAATAGCAGAATAAAGCAGCAGTTATTATGTATGTTCCTCCTTGGAATAAAACATTTTGCTGCTTAGTAGCAACTATAGTAAAGCACATCCCCACTTTCCATTGTACAATTGGACTGGATAATTGGTTTTATGAATAATAGGGTCTGTTGTGAGTGTCTGTCTAGTGGGTGCTAGGTAGCATTAAAGATTCTTGCAATCATATAATTTCTTCTTGGGAGTTTTACAATCACGGTTTCCCTGACAGCTTGTTTTGTAAAGTACAATATCCCAACTTCCGAGTGTCAAGAAAGACTTAGGCTGCCCTTAGACGTGTGTGGGGCACATGCGGCATAAAATCCTGCCGCGTGTAAAAATCCTGCGTGTGGGATTTAGATGTGACATTTTGCGCATTAAAGCCAGTCATGTTCTTTTAAAACCACAAATTAAAAATACCTAGATGTCGAGGTATTTAATTCACGACTTTAAAAGAACGTGTGACTGGCTTTAAAGTGGCCTGAGACCCAGGTGCTAGATTCTGCTGTTACATCAAGGTAAACTAGGTTTTATTCAGTCCTCAGGAAATTGTAGACTTAAAATATTTACACTGGATCAAGCCCTAGGTTTTTTTTCTCACTAACTTCCCATTCACTTTGAAGCATTGCCATGTGGAGCTGTAGGTTCCTGGACATTTTGGGAGATGTGACTTAATTAAATATTTGACCATGTAAAGGATATGACCTATAGTTGTCATTATTATTTTGAACAGGAAAAGCTGAAATGATGCTCAGAAAGCCATTGAGCCACTTGAAGTACTCTGACCAAAATATTGCAGTGTTTAGGGCTGGGGTGGGGAAGCTTTCCTCTCCCATGAGTCATTTTGAAAATTAGTATAAGCTCTGTGGGGCAGGTTGGGGGTGGGGATGCTTAAGGAGTTTGCTCAGGATGGGGGAAGGAAGAGGGTGGTTCAGAGTACATGTCCTCATCTCTGCTCTCTTCCCCTGAGGAGGGCTGAAACTCAATCTCGTACCAATTCTCATCGAGAATCAAGCTTCTTGGCTCAATTCCAACAAAACCCTTTCTCAGTTGAGGTTTCCCCTCCAATTTACTTGCCGGAAATATGTGCATGCGGTGCGCCCCATGCCAAATATCATGTCCTGTATCTGTCTATCATTCTTTTGTGTCTCCTCCTTTTCTGGAGCCACCAACTCAACGATTTGGGTGCTGGTGGGAAACAAGAAAACCCCAAAGTGCATGTGCAAAATGGCGACTAGGCCATTCTGCACATGCAAAGTGCTTTTCCAAAATGGCGCCAGCAGTGCCACCGTCATTTTTGGAAAGGGCTGCACATGCTTAGAACAGCCCAACGTTATTTCCTTTTTGCTAGATTCTTGCAAGAATCAAACTGATTCTTGTTTCAGCCTGAGCTCACTCTGCTTGATTAGATCCATGGGCAAAGCCCAGGAACTGGAAAGAGACCAAATAAAACAGCCATGGGACAGATTTGGTCTTCAGGTTATATATTCCCCAACCTTGGTTTAGTGTCTTGGGCTGCTTTTATCTCTGAATATCTTCAACTTTCCCCAATTATATTAAACGATGTATTTTGGAAGGGGTGAGGTATCTCCTTTTTCAGGTGCAAATAGTTAATTTTCTTTAGTGAAAGCATGATTGCCATTTGCCTTTGTATGGATGGCTGGGTTGGGATGCAAAATGTCATATCTCCCGCCTGAAAAGCTGTGGCAAATAATGCCCTTTTCATCACCATTACCTTTCTAACAATATTCATCGCCATTATCTTTCTAAAAATGGGTAATTTCAGACGTTACGGGATCACAGTCAACCACTCTGAATCACAGTGGATTCAGGGTGGTGGCCATGATCCCATGAACATCTGTTTGAACCCCACCAGATGTTCACCATAGTGAATTCCTGGAGGGGTTCAAAGCCAATCATGGTTCTGAAGGTGAGGCTGGCCTCACCTCCAGAACCGTGGTTAGGTTGGCCACGATCCGGGATGGCACTGGCAATGGCCACAGTGCACAACTGCTTGCCAGCCGCATCCCGGAATCAGGCCCCAACCACGGGACGGGGTCGGGCGCAGCGGCCTCATTGGCTTCTATGCCTGCCCGTCTCCCGATGGGCGGGCGGCCGAGGGAGCGTGGGAGGGCAGGGCTGAGCAGTCGCACGTCATGCAGTCCTGCCCCCTCCCTGATCCCACTCAGAGATCAGGCCGACACGTCTAAAGGACGGCCGGTCTGATCATGGACCAGGGTCCAAGATGGATCCCGGTCCAGGGTTCAGCGTGGCGGGTCAAAAGGCCCATCACGTCTTAAATTACCCAATATTGCACTATACTTAGCATTTCTTATAACCAATATTGAATCATTCTAAACATCCTTAAGCACCTTTTCCTCTTCCTCCATTGAAATGTAGATGGCTTCTATGCCTCTGATTAGAAGACAAGGAATAACATAACTTTAACATGTATTTATTTAGACCTGGTCCAAATTTATCTATGTAAGACATTTTGATAAAAATTAACAATTTCAGGAAATTTATCCTACTGAAACTATTCAGATTTGGGGAGGTATGGAAGAGTGGCAGATTTTGGGTAGAGGAGCTTAGGGAAGAGGATTGATAGGTGGCAGGTGGGGATGAAGGGTGGGGTGGGGTGGCATGTTGGGATTGTATTTTATTGTATTTTATATTTGTTTAAGTTTTAAGCTGCCCTGAGTCTATGGAGAAGGGTGGGGTAAAATGTTAATTAAATAAATAAATAAATAAATAATACAAAAATAAATAATCTTATGGGATATGTCCTGCTTAAGTTTCGTTTATAGATTTCAGCCCCCCTCCTCACCCCTCAAAAATTGGCTGAAGAAACCTAGAATGGTTATATTAATATACTCCACATATATATGTGTGTGTGTGTCTGTGAATATCAACTAGTTCTCAGAGGTCCACTAAAATGCAGAGTTTCCTCCTCAGTTATTCTGTTGTGAAATGAATTGCCTAACAACGTTAAGTATATTTCCAGTGCAAACTTAATATATGGTGCAGTTTAGTCAGCCAGTCTTATGGGCATTATAAATGTCATAGTTCTTGGACACTGTTGCATTTGTTATCCTGCTTCTTATAGCTTTTGATGTGGAAGTTAATGCATGAAGAAATGGCTCATTTGATAGCAGTCTTCCTCCTGACTTTGAGCCAACAAGAGTCTACATTCAATAACAGTAATAATAGAACAAAATATTTGATTATATTGCTTGTCATCAAGTGAGAAACATCCTTTTCAGACCTGTGTTACCAGTATTAAGCCTTTCCTCTTTATTCCTACTGGGAGCAATTACTATATTTCATCCTATAAGTTTGCTTGTTTTATAACTGGGTTCAATGGACTGCTACTAAAGTCCCATATACTTCTTAAAATTGTATTGTGGTTAGAGCTGAAACAGGTACTTAATTAGTACCCACAGGTAATACTTGCATTTCAGGTACTGCATTGGGTACCTGATGGGTTACTTGAACCCGGAATGTGAGTAACTTCCAATACCGATTTTCGCCGATTACCGATCACTATATCAGGGTGGATTTTTTTTTGATTTTTTTTAAAAAATGACCCAAATTTGACTTTCCAGGACTGTTACCTGATATTGTCAGGTCAATTCAGGTACCAGGAATTCGCCGGGTTATACCTGTTGTTGCAGGTACTTGTTTTCGTTCTAATTGTGGTTGATTGTATATTAGTTCGGCATTTTACTGCTCAGCAGCTGCTGCTTTTTGCTGTGGTGATTGTGGCTGTCAGCTTCCCTTCCTCTTTTCATGTTTGTCACATTGCCTAGGACTGTCTATTAAACTTGGCCGAGAAGACTATGTATTAGTATTCTGGTGGCTTAAGACATCCAGGTGATGAATAGTAAAATACTAATCCTGGAGCTCTGGCAGGCCTTTTCGAATCTAACCCTCAGGATTGCTGGATTTAAAGCACAGCGTGATTTAGAACAGTAAACTCTTGTGTACTAGGATTGTACAAATGATGAAAAGCATGGATTATAGCCATGCCTTGGGTGATGCAGTATCTTCTTTCTGATAGTTACTGCTTGGTGGAAATATCAGTAATAGATTAGTTGCTGCCTTCCATTTAAAACCACATTGCATCATCCTTAGAAATGGAAGGTAAAAGCAATAATAATCACAGGTGACAATATATGTCCTGGACTTGGAATACTGGAATAACCTTGAGAACCACCATATCACAGTGATAAACAGGAGGGATACAAGCTTAGGAGCCTGGTAAAGAGTAAGTATTCAGTGCAGAGAAGACAAAGGGAGTTGAGTGAACATACATTGCATACTGTAGTGCTATCCTAGATTGCTGAGAGTGCCAAATCCTCATTTGCAGCAAGAGGCATGGCTGCCCATTGCCGACACTCACTTGTGCATGCAGCATCACCCCCAGAGCCCAGCACAGCTTCTCCCTGGAGCACTTGTATGAGCTGACACTCTTAAGTATGCTCCCAGATACAGATGTGTATTCCAGACTTCCATATTGCAAGTAGCAGCCCGCCATGTTTTATGCACCCATTAGACAGAGCGCGGATTCACACATACATTCCAATGCTGCTTTTCCTAAATGCAGTCAATTTCAAAATGCGCTTAAATAAATCCATGCACTACACTATCCTTTTTCTGTGCATTTAAGACGTTTTACACAATGCACCTTTTTACATTCACACATGCCAGCCTGTTGTAAGCCCACTAGCCCAGCTCAGCGCAGCCCTTCAGATGGGTGGGGTGGGGGGGGGTGGAGAGATTAGGAGGAGCGGCAGCAGAGCAGGAGTGGAGCTGGAAGCAGGTCAGTGTCATGTCAGTTACACAGCGCGCTATTTCCCCGGCTCTTGGCTCCCGGAGAGGGGAGAGGAGCGGAGCCAGGAAGTGGGGCGCTGTCTAAATGACATGACACTGACTAAGCTAGTCAGTGTCATGTCAGCTACACAGCGCCCTGCTTCCCCGGCTCTCGGCTCCCGGAGAGGGGAGAGGAACGGAGCCGAGAGCGCAGGAAGCGGGGTGCTGTGTAACTGACATGACATTGACTAGTCTGACTCACAGAGGCTAGTCAGTGTCATGTCAGCTACACAGTGCCCTGGCTCCCGGAGAGGAGCGGAGCCAGGAAGCTGGGTGCTGTGTAACTGAAACGACCCTGACTAGGAGCAGACTTGCTGTTACCATGCATTTTCCTCTGGCTGTTTGCATTCACCAGAGAAAAAGGGTGCGCTTGTCTCCAACGCGAATGGAGCAGCGACATTCCGACAAGAGGATTTATGCGGGTCTTTTCAAATGCGCGTTTGTAAAGTAACTTTTGGCTGCCCCTCAATGCACTGGAAAAACAAATGGAAGAACTGCTAAATAAGCGCATGGAGTCTGTCCCACATCGTTCTAATATGCGGGGGAAAGAAAAAAGCACTGATTTAATGTATGTGTGAATGTGCTCTTAGGCCGTTTTCAGACGAGCGCGGCGGCGCCCGCGCTTGTTTTCAAAAAAGCCGGCAGCCCGTTCCACACGAGACGCTGCCGCCGAATACGCGCATGCACGGCCGACGCGCATCCATTTCCGGCCGCGTATGACCAGCCTCGATCGCCGANGCCGAATACGCGCATGCGCGGCCGACGCGCATCCATTTCCGGCCGCGTATGACCAGCCTCGATCGCCGACCCGGTCAGTTCGCGGCCGGAAATGGATGCGCGTCGGCCGCGCATGCGCGTATTCGGCGGCAGCGTCTCGTGTAGAACGGGCTGCCGGCTTTTTTAAGAAACAAGCGCGGGCGCCGCCGCGCTCGTCTGAAAACGGCCTTAGATTATGCAGCACTTTGGGACTCTGCTTACATGCACACAACCTCCTTGTGCATCTGAATGAATGAGATCACACCCAAAATCTCTAACTTCAGAGCTCATTATTATATACTAACCTACCCACCCCAACAACAACAAAAACCTTAGCCTTTAGGAAGAGGAAGTAAATAATTCTGGTGCTTCACTTCTCAGTTGTTGCCACTCTAAGGGTTTGCAAACTTCTTGCATAATAATAACTTTATTTGTACAGTGCTCCTCAGCCAGATGGTGCTCAGAACACTGTACGATATTCAAAATACAAAAAAATACTATATATAAAATTGTTTTAAACTTTTTTTTAAAGGGGAAGGTAAAAAGGGAGAAAAAACACATGAAGAGGGAACCAGCAGTGGATTCTCCAAAATCACCTGGATAGCAAAAAGGTTTTCAGGTGCTTTTTGAAGGGGAGGAAGGAAAAACTAGGTTGAACATGTGGAGGGAGCGAGTCCCACACTGAGGGGCCTACTACAGCAAAGGCCCAATCGCCTACCGACTTATGGCAGGAATCCTCAAACAGTGGGTGACATCTGAGTGCAGATAGTCAGTAGGATGAGGCTCCGGGAGCAGGTCTAGAATACAGCTATTTTATATTGTGTTAGATTGCTATTGTACCATGCAGTGGTCTATGGCCCATCCATATGACAAGGAATAAAAAAAAAAAACCCTCTTAACAGCAGAAAGTAGATGTTGGTAAGCCTATCAACCCCTGGTGGGAAAGGGAAGACAGATGTGTTCCAGCAATTGTGATGAAGCTTCTGAAATCCACTGGATTCAGCAGTCTGTGGCTGACTGGAAAACAATGAATTGGCTACTGTGCTTCTGGATGGGTAAAGTAACACCCACACTGAAATGAACAACATAATGGCTCAGACCACCCAACCAAAAAGACCCCAACATCTGAAACCTTTGGATGAGACTCGAAGACAAGGCCAGGTGCCTGTCTGGCCCTGTGGGTACTCTCCTGAACCATCTGGGTAAAATCCATAGAGGTCATCACATCCAGGAATTCAAGGACTGAGCCCCCCAGAGCCACATCCCATATGCACATTAATGCCCTAGGACAAATATCCTAGTATACAAAAGCAACGATGACACCAACTCCAAGAACTCGGCTCCAAATTCCCCCATGTTACCTCGAAGACTGTATACAAGCAGGACCATATATTTTGGTCCCATCCCAGTGGCGCAGGACACAGCCAGGCACTCCAAAGCAGTCACCACCACAGTGGGCCACCTTGTGCTTTTGCAGACAGAATGAAAATATCAAAGCCACCACCTCCCATTCTATCATTCTGCATGGGGCTGGTGGAACAGCAAGAATCCTGGCGGGACTAGCCATGCCAAAACCAGATCTGTAGCATCATCCAACCAGGTCTCAGTGATACATGCCAGCTCCAGGTAACACTCCATGATGGAATCAAGAAGAATGTCCGCTTTATTTACAGTCCTGGAATTGGCCATCCAGGAGGACTCAAGCAGGAGGACTCTAAACTGCCCATTCCCTCTTGGCAATTCAAAACATTCTCATTGGGCTCCACAACAATCTGCCAAAGGCATCTAGGACATGGCACCCTCCACCATTGTGCAGATGCTCTTCTCCTATAGGTCATCACCTTAGTGGCTATCTTAGTCTGCTGCTGCTGTGTTCCCTCACCCACTCCAGAAATTCTCCCTCCTCGTGAAGCGGCCTTCCAGTCACACCAACACAAATCGCACTACAAATGGGCAAGAGTAACCCAGACTGGAAGCTCTTGCCCTCCTCCCTGAGGTTCTGTGCGAGATAAAACAAAAACATGGGGGCTAGAGGGGCCCGCTAAAAGCCCCTCCACTAATCCAACACAAGAGAAATTTCTCACTACCCTTTTAAAACATAAACAAAGATCCTTCGCTTCTGAAGATTGCCTACTATCCACTGCTGAGTGGGAAAGCAAGACAAGAGGGAATTAAAAAACAAAAACAAAGACATTTTCCAGGGATCTTTGCAGCACTTCAAGGCCACATCAATGCCCCAAGGCTTCCTGGCCTCTTAAAATATCAGATTGAAAGAGCAGGCACTACTGGATATTAAACTGCAGTGCCACTATAGGCACTAGCTACTTAATGGCTGGGGCCATTGGCACTGGGCTTCAGCAGCCGCCTGCTGAGCAGGAGGCTTCCTTTTGTAGGGGCTGAGAGGAAGGCAACCCAGGTGCGGGTAACAAGGCAGGAAGATGTCCACAAACAGCCTCCTCTAGCAGCAAACAGATTGTTGCTCTTCCCCCAGCTCAGGCAGGAGATTCCCTTTTGTCGTGGCTGATGGAAAGGCAACCCAGATGCAGACAGGAGAACGTTGTCCTCAAACACTACTGTAGTGAAATTAGGAAAGGACCAGAATATGATTGGACATTCTCTAACTATGCAACATGAGAGAGAGGCTAGAGTCCACTCTCCATTTGCAGTTCTCTTCCTACTGTACAGAAATTATTAGTCACAATGCACGTTGCTGCCTGTTCAGAGGCACTCGTTCAACAAATACAGGCATATGGTAAGACCCTCTTCTAGCATATGGGTGATTGAAGAAAGAGAACTTATATTTTTATTTTTATCACTTGAGCACAATGCTAACAGAATTAGCTAGGGAGATACAGCGCTGAAAGAAGGTGCAATCACATCCATTCTCTCCATCATGCTGGCTGGCTGCACAGGAAAATATCTAGAAGTATCCACCTTCCTTCTGAAGAGCTCCAGCAAGGACAATTGCCTCCTCTCGCCCTCCCCCGTGGGGGGGTGGCGGGCGCGAGGCTGTTTGCCGCGCCCGACATTGACGGGGAGGCGGGACCTCTGTCGGTCCCGTGCTGTGGGACCTCTGTCGGGCCCGTGCCGTGGGAAAGAAAAGGCGACGGCACTCCGAAATCCCGGCCAGGGTTGCTAGGCATGCCATACATGCCATTGAAGTGGTCTGGACATCGCCCCCCCCTCCATGGTTATCAGGTACCCCCTGTAGGGTTGGGGGAGGCCCCCCAAGGGGGCACTATTGAAGGCCCAGCTCAAGGGGAAAACCATCCCCCGATAGGGGAGAGGATGGCGAGCTGCGAGGCCTTGCTTCAGCAGCTCGTGGCGGACGCTGAGCCCCTGGTCCCACCCCCTCCCCCTTCAGCTGGTGAGTGCCCAGGTCCCTCCACTGACCGGGGCCCCCCTCAGCGAAGGGGGAAATGACCTATAAACCCCCCCGCCTGATTCATTGAGGAAACCGGAGGACCCCCGGTGACGCAAGCGTGTCGGGGTGCTAGGCCTGCACGGGGCCCAAATGAACCAATCGCACCGGTGGGATGGTTGCTTCCCGTGGTGTCTGCTGACACTGACCCTCTCGAGGGTAGCTCCAGTCGAGGGCAGGGCCCGGCAACCGGGGACATACGGGCACAGCAGACCGGGCAGCTGGGCCAAACCAGCATGGGCCAATTACTGGCCCCTCCCCCCAGGGCACCAGTTTATTCAGGAGCCGCCGGGTGGGCACCCCCCCGATGGGGTCAGCGCAGACTGCCCCCACGGGGGCACCTGTCGGTCCCAGGCCCAGTCAAGCCAACGTTGGCCAGATTCAGCCCCCGGGTGCCGGACCCGCTTTGGGCTGGGCCGGGGAGCCCCTTCCCCCTTTTGTCTCACCTAGGCAGGATCCCGCGGGGACTGCACAGGAAGCGGAGAATGATACTGAATTACACCAATGCCTTAACCGCATGGAAAGGGCCCTCCAGATCCTGATCCAGCAGCGTGATCGAGCAACAACAGGCCAATCAATGGCAGGACCCCCTCTCTTACCATCCCACACTGCAGGTGAGGTGGGTACTCAGGCAAGGGGAGTTAGCCCCAGGTACGGGCTCGGGCAGCAACAATCCAATCAGGCTATAGCTGCAGGGAGTCAGGTAACAGTGGGGACCCCATTGGACCCTCACCAGACCCAAGGAGGAGCTAGGGGGCCGACCCAACTAGTGTGGTGGGGCGGGACATGGGTGCCCATGGCCCTCCCCCCAAGGACTGATCTGCCCAGCAACCACTGTGGGGGTTTCTCCCCAGCACGGCAGCATGCCGGCAGGCCTGCCACTTGCAGGTCAGGCTATGCAGGTATGGACCCCCCCCGGGTGCCCCTGTACAACTACAGGGCATTGGACCGAGGTGGAACCCCTTCCCAACAGCTACCTCGCAGCAGCTCCCTCCCGAGGGTGGTACTTACACAGCAGTATCCGATCCAATTGGAGGACATTTGCTGCCAGCCACCAAGGAGCAAATTTGGAGGGGAGAATATATCGATTTATTTGCCCTGCTGTTCAGCGATCCAATTATGGATGTCGCGGAACAGCAGGACAAAAAAGAAAAGGAGCGGTTCAAACGACCTAAGGCCGATCGCAATTGGACAAACTGGACCGCTGCCTTTTCTATATATATGGGGGTCATGATACAGGCCTACCCAGCAAGGGCTGCTGATCTGTTGAAATACGCCGATATTGTTCGGTGAGCATATGAGGCTGGGCCAGCTGGAGCGTGGCTTCGTTACGATGAAGCCTTCCGCCACAGAGCGGCCTATACCCCAGGTTTGAGATGGGACCTGCATGGCCACGACCTGTGGCTCAATTGTATGAGCGGGGTGGGTAATGCACCCAGGTCTGACAGCGGCCATCTGCTGGCAAAAGGGGGAGCCTCTTCGGCTACTGAGTCCTTTCGTGAGGATGAGAAAAAGGGGACAGGTACGTCAGCAGCCCAATGTTGGGAATTTGGCCGCTTCGGGAGATGTTCCCGTACAACATGCAAATTTCGCCACGCATGTTCCACGTGTTCGGGACTACACGCGAACTCAGCATGTACGCGAGGTAAGCCCGGCTCAAAAGGAAGATCTTTCCGCGGGTCAACCGGAAAAGGTACCCCCAGTCCTAGCCATGACTATTCATGGCTAGGACTACAGGCAAAAGCCCCAACACCGGTTAGGGTCAGGCAACTCGAGCAGGCTTTAAGAAGCCACCCTGACCAGGCGGAAGTAGCATATGTTGTGGAGGGCTTCCGCCATGGTTTTCGTATTCTAGCAACCGATGTCCAACAGCACCGTCTGGCCCCGAACTTGAAATCCGTGGTTGGCATGGAGAAAGTAGTATGGGATAAAATTCGCAAGGAGAAACAAGAAGGCAGGATAGCTGGCCCGTTCCCAGCTCCCCCATTCCCCAACATGGTTACTTCCCCCCTGGTGTGGTACCCAAGAAGGCCCCCGGGGAATTCAGGCTGATTCATCACCTGTCTTACCCCCGGGGCGGCTCGGTCAACGATGGCATACCTAAAGAACTTTCTTCAGTTCGGTATGCGTCGTTTGACTCGGCTGTGACCATGGTGAGGTCCTTCGGGCCGTGGGCCATGCTGGGGAAATCTGACATCAAGTCAGCATTCCGGTTGCTCCCCGTACACCCCGAGAGTTTCCCGCTGCTGGGTTTCCACTTCAGTGGCATGTATTACTTCGATAAAGCCATGCCAATGGGTTGCTCGATTTCTTGCTCAGCTTTCGAGCGTTTCAGCACCCTGGTTGAGTGGATCACAGCACGGAGGGCTGTCGGGGGGGGGGGGTGTTAAAAAATATCTCAATGATTTTTTGTTCATTGGGCAAGCCGGCACGGAGGACTGCGCAAAAATGAAGCAGACATTCCAAAACATAGCAGGGGAACTGGGTATTGCCTTAGCCCCGGAAAAGACGGAAGGGCCAACCACACACTTGACTTACCTTGGCATCGAGCTTCATATGGAGGAGGCAGTTTCCCGCCTCCCCCAAGAGAAATTGCTCACCCTCCGTGCTAAGGTGTTTGAATGTTTGGGAATGAAGAAAATCACAGTGCGGCAGCTGCAGTTGGTCCTGGGGAGCCTGAACTTTGCATGTCGGGTCGTAGCACCTGGTCGGGCTTTCCTTTACCGCCTCTACGCCAAACTGGCCGGTAACCCATCTCCTCACCACCACCTGTGGCTCACTAAGGAGATCAAGGAGGACCTCCAGATTTGGGCCACTTTTCTGGACAAGTTCAATGGCACCAGTTTCTGGCGAGAACAAATCTTGCTGGAGGCTGAGCTTCAGGTTCACTCTGACGCAGCTGGTGGTGCAGGTTTCGGCTTAATATTCAGAAACCGGTGGGCGGCAGCCCCTTGGCCCCCCGAGTGGCATGAACAGGGAATAACCAGAGACCTGACTTTCCTTGAACTATTCCCGATAGTGCTAGCCATACATCTGTGGCCAAACGATCTGGCAAATCAGTCGGTACTTTTTTGGTGTGACAACCAGGCAGTGGTTCACATCATTAACACCCAGTCGTCCAGGTCTCCAAGGGTCATGGGGCTGGTGAGGGCGTTTGTGCTTGTCTGTTTGGAATTTAACATCCTGTTCAGGCCAGGCATGTTCCTGGCCTGGACAACGATGTAGCCGATGCCCTCTCTCGCTTCCAGATGGACCGTTTTTGGTCGCTGGCACCTCGGGCCTGGGCGGAACCAGAACCCCTGCCGCCGTCAGTATGGAACCTTGGTTGCTAGAGATGCGCGCTGCTGTTGTGAGATCCCTGGCGCCTCGCACCAGGTTAGCTTACGACAGGGCGTACCAGGAATTTCAGGAGTACCGGGTGCAGGCACAGGGTTAGTCCATGGGTTTTCCAATCCCCGAACCTCATATTCTGCAGTTCGCCATGCACTTGAGGCGCAAAAGGGCAGCCCCCAGCACCATAGCGGGTAAACTGTCCGCCTTGGCCTTCATGAGTAACCTCGCTGGTCACCCTCCCCCAGATAGGGGATTTTTTGCAAGACGACTGTTGGAATCCTGGGCCAGGGAGGCAAACAGGTTACCTGACCAGAGGGCTCCCATTACCCCTCGATTGTTGCTGGACATGCGTGCTACCCTCCCACGTGTTTGTTTCAATCGTTACGAGGTTTTGTTGTTTGATTCATTGTTTAAGTTAGCTTTCTTCGGGGCTTTCCGTGTGAGCGAGTTGGTATCCGAAGAAGCAAGGGACACCTCAGGTAGGGCTCTCCAGCTCAACGACGTACAGGTCGGCGCGGTAACACTGGTACTTAACATCCGGCAATCTAAGACAGATCAAAGAGGGAGGGGTCAGGTCATGAGACTAAACAGAGCAACCTCCCCAGAATTGTGCCAAGTCATGTATGTGCGCTAGAAACATACATCAGTGCCCGCCAACTCGCCCCGGGCCCCCTTTTCCAGCACACATTGGGTTTAGCAGCAACTAGGTACCAGTTCATGGCGGTACTTAGAGCAACGTTGTCCCATCTCGGAATCCCCCCGTCAGCATACGGCACCCACTCTTTCAGAATTGGAGCTGCAACATTCGCAGCGCAAAGTGGCATGTCTGAGCGGGGTATTCAGGAGATGGGCTGCTGGAGGTCAAGGGCTTTCCAGACCTATGTCCGGGGTGCCCTTCCCCCCCACTAGTTTAAACAATCTTTGCTCTGTCTCTACAGGTCGTTATCCGCATTCTCAAAGGTTGATATGGATTGTTGACCACAGCCTCGTGTGTTGGGCTGGCGATGCGGCCGGCCGGCCCAGACGGGGAACACAGCTGGGCCTGTCAGCTAGGGCCCAGATACGGTGGATGGGCCGCGGGGGTATGAAATGGCACCAACTCCTGACAACCCTCTGGGCTATGGTGCCGGGTCGACCACCTGATGTGTTGGTGATACACCTGGGCGAGAATGACATCCCCCAAACCAAGGGTGTTCAGCTAATAAAGAACATAAAAGCTGACATATGGGTGATTAAGTCATGGTTCTCAGCCGCCAAGATTGTATGGACCGACCTAGTTGAGCGGATATCTTGGGGTGATGGGATTCACCCACGCAAGATTGACAGAACCCGCAAGGTGGTCAACTGGGATGTGGGCAGATGGCTCACAGGTTTGGGGGGGGACCATATAGATACCCGGTCCCTGACGCACAGGTCCCCCGAGCTATATAGGAGGGATGGTGTGCACTTATCACCAGCGGGGAATGAGATCTATTTGGAAGCCCTGGCGAATAAGCTGAATAGGTTATTGGAATAATTTATAGTAGGGTGGGGGTCGGGTTCGTCCGGGTAGCCCCGGCGACCCCTTAGTGGCAGGGGTCCAGTACACAAGTTAGAGTAGGTTAGATTTATCATAAGGAAGAGTCATCTCCTTAAGAGATGGGGAGGCCCACCCGCCGGAAAGCAGGGTATGGCAAAGCGGCGGGGCAGCCTCCCTGGGAGGGGTGTCGAGCGAGGGCGGTAGGGACAAGTATGGTCCCCCGCCTGTAGGCACCTTTATCCTTACTCAAATGAAAGGATTGACTCCTCCTCGCCTGTGGCTGGGGCCACTGAGAGGGGGAATGTGATGTTCACGTGTTGGGGTGGTAATCGAGGGCATATCAAAACCACCCCTGTGTATGTTGTTACATTACTGTTATAACGTTAAGTTTATGTACTGGATCCGCATCGCAATAGGCGATTTACCCCCACCCATTTGTTGAGTGTAATTTAATTTGAATAAAGAGTGCGGCCGTTAAAACCCCACTGTTGAGTCCTGTCTCCTTGGTGCGCCGGCAGTGCCTTGTTGTGCTCCCTCTACAGTGGAATAGTGGCAAATTGTGGACCAGTGTTTCAAGGGTAAGATTTTCAAAAGTGCTCAGCATTGGCTAGTTCTTCTCCCATTGACTTGGAGAGGGAAAAAGTAAGTCTATCATTGAGCACTACTTAGAATTCAAATCTCGGGGGGAGGGAATCCCTTAAAGTGTGGGAAGAGAGAGTCAAACTCCCATTAACTCTCCCCATTTAAGGAATAACACTGCTGTGTCATCTTTTAGTTACTAAAAAGCAGTTCACTCTCCCCAAGAGGATTATTTGGAGAGCAGAAGACTGGCATTTTAACATTTCTCTCACCAAACAGAAGTGATTTCTAAATTGTTCATGAGAAAAAGGAATAGTCATGGTAGTTAATAGTAGTAGTTTGTTTCCATGTATGACATAGGAAGAAACTGAGAATCTAGAGTTCCTCATTGCCCTAACTGGGTTTTTTAAAAAGGATTGTATAAGTTCTTAGAGGTCCATAAATGCTATTAGTCAAGCTGGTCAGGGGATGAGAAGTGTGACTCTTGGCAGCTGGGAGTGAGTAGCAGGAAATGGATTACTCCATTATGACTTGTTGTTGTGTACTTCTCTGACACAACCTAAGCTGACCATTTTGGGAGACAGAATGCTGAGCTAGACGGACCATTGGTCTGTACTAGTGTTGGACTACAGTACTTATGTTCTCATTCCATTATTTGAAATAACCATTCAATGAACAATCTAAAATGATTTTCAAAGATATGCTATGCTGTGAGCCTTAGGAGAAGACAAGTGGTTCAGATGATATCTTTTATAGGACCAATTGCTGTTGGTGAGAGTATGCAAACTTTCAGGCCACAAGGAGGTCTTCCTCAGGACCTTCTTTTCTGTATGCTCTGAAAGGTTGCATAATCTCACCAACAGCAATTGGTCCATTAAAAGCCATCATCTGAACTACTTTGTCTTCATCTCTTACATTTTGGAATCACACTCTCGTGAGCTTAGGAGACAAGTTGAGCTTCATTATTTTAGTTAAAATTTCTGGAAAACTAGACTAAAAGCAAGGATTAGCTTGCCCTACCACATCTGGACATTAATTATTACACATCTGTTTCTTCTCACATTGCATTTATTCCTTCTTGCTTATTATGTCACATATTATACTTACTATGTATGACATTTATTATCCATCTGTTTCTTCTTGTATTATACTTATTGCATAATACATATCACACGTTACACTTACTACATGTATTATTATTCTGTATTTATTATTATTACCCATCAGGTTCTCTTCCCACACATCATAAGTTAAATTTCCATATCCCCCTGCCCCCCTTTTCTTCTTTTTCTAACTTGAGATATTGGGACATTTCTCAAAGGGAAAGAGTTCTTCCACTGGAATATGCTGGAAAAATGCGTGGTGATCATTTATTCATCTGATTATATTCAGGTATAAATACAAAACGGTCAGATGAATAAATGGTCATCCTATATATACATATAAATAGTTATTAAAACAGTAATCATGAGCAGCAAACCTGGTATTTTTTCATTGGAAGAATTATTGTTGGAATTTAAAAAGAACTAAGGCCTAGTCTCTTCACTGAGAAACAACAGAAACAGCGTAGCCCAAGAATATTAGGACATGAGAATATTGTGCCTGTAGCGTGAGACATCATGGGGCCCACTGAAAGGCTAAGAAATCTTTGACTCGCAGCAGCTTTCTCTGGCTGGCTGCAGGGTGTTTTGCTAACAAAAATGTTGTGCATGGGCATCGTCGGGGCTTCATGTAAGTGTAACAATCCAGCTTTATAAAAGGTAATGAAAAAAATGACTTTATATTGTCTTTTATCCTAATCCCAAATTCCTTATTCAGGTGAAATTCTCATTGTCTTCAATGTGTTTTTTTCCTGAATAAATAGAGAGGGATCAGCAGCTAATGTCAAGGAAATCATAAAATTCTCTTCTGTTGAGTGTAGAAAAAAGTATGAACAATGAAATGATTAGTTATTAGTTTCTTGTTCTGTGCTAGTAACATCTGTTTGATTCCCACTTCTCCTTACACATACAACTGAGACATGAAGAAGCCAATAAAAATAGCTAATTGGTTTTAGCAGAACAGAAGAAATGTCGTATTTTTCAATTCAATTACCGTTCTTGTGATAAGGCATAAAAACCATTTATCATATCTTTCTCCTTTGTTGTGCTAAAAGATGACACTGTGTACAGTGTTTTTCAGTTTTAAAACAAATTAGTAATTATATCATAATTGTAATGACTTCAATAACTTATTTAAAATTAAAGGCTATTTTAACAAAATATAAGCACATCCTTGCACTGGCTGGGTTAGACACAGGTGATCTCTCAGTAGAGCTGGAGGTTAATTCTATTATTTGCATTTGATACGGGTGTGCACTTCATTTTCTTTATATTGATAATGATGATGAAATTCTTCATTTTAGTTATCATTATTGCAATAACAATAACAAAGATAAATAATAACAAAAGTAACAATAATGAAATCGTTATTGATTTTGTTATTGCCTGGTAGGTGTTTTTTGGAGGGAAATGTGGAGAGGGCAGGATGACGGAGCAGATATCTTGGAGCCAAAAACAGTGTTGAACTCTTGAACTGGGCCTGTGATGGGAGGGGAAGGACCTGATGGATGTAATTGTTGGTCAATGAACAGCGCAAGCAGATCCCAGACAGTAGAATGGCACCCTGTGATTGCTCAATTCCCCCTGCTTCCCAGAACCAATCATGAGGGCTCTGGGGAGGGCACTGTGACCCTTTATGTTGCAGGGCCAGGCTGTTTGACTCTTGTTTTGTGTTAGTTCTTGATGTGTCAGGTCCCCAGCCCTCAGTGTTATACCTTACCTTTCCTTTTATGTTTTATCTTACCTTTTCCCTTCCCCTGTCTGTCTCCCCCTGTACATATAGATAGATAGATAGATATAGGCTTAAGTATTAGGGGCGGGAAAACCGGTAAATCCGGTATCCGATAATGCCGGTACCGGGCGTACCGGCATTATTGGATTCGACCTGGTAATCCGGTCCGGGTACCGGATTCCGGGGTACTGGATTTTTTTACATTGTAGCCATTTAAAAATGGCTGCAATGTAAAAAACTTAAAGCCCCACCACAAAAGTTACAAAAAACAAACCCTCCTCGAGTCCAGGCTGCGCGGGTGGAAGGGGGGACACACCCCACCCACCCTGCCCAGCCTGGAGTTTTGTTTAAAAAAAGACTCCGAGGCGAGTCCACCCCCCAGCCCCAGCGGCCGCGGCGTCCCCGCAGCCGCCGGTAAGTATGACCCGATCCCTGGGGGGGGTGTTTAACACCCCCCAACCCCCCAGGGATCACCCCTACTAGAGTTCAGCGCTTGCTTACCTTGCGGAGCTCCGGGTGCGGCGGCGGCGGCGGCGGGCGGTCCGGCGGCCTCAGCGCCGGCTGTGGCTGCCGGCGTCAGAGACGCTCTAGGCCTTCCGGGGAACTTCCGGGTTTCCCCGGAAGGCCTAGAGCGTCTCTGACGCCGGCAGCCACAGCCGGCGCTGAGGCCGCCGGACCGCCCGCCGCCGCCGCAGCCGGAGCTCCGCAAGGTAAGCAAGCGCTGAACTCTAGTAGGGGTGATCCCTGGGGGGTTGGGGGGGTGTTAAACACCCCCCCCAGGGATCGGGTCATACTTACCGGCGGCTGCGGGGACGCCGCGGCCGCTGGTGCTGGGGGGTGGGCTCGCCTCTGAGTCTTTTTTTAAACAAAAATCCAGGCTGGGCAGGGTGGGTGGGGGGTGTCCCCCCTTCCACCCGCGCAGCCTGGGAGGGGGAGGGGGGAGGAATTAATTGTAGACTATTTATTTCATTGATTTCAATGGGGACACAGTGCCCCATTGAACTCAATGAAATAATAAATCCGGTACCGGTATACCGGATTTAATCCGGGAATCCGGTTTTTACAGAACTGGTAAATCCGGTAGCCGGTAATGGGCCCGGGGTCCCACCTCTATTAAGTATATAGAATAGAATAGAAATTACAGACAGAGATAGATTACCTTTCCCCTCTCTGTCTCCACCTAGAGGGGAGATTACCCTTCCCCTCTCTGTCTCCACCTGTCCATATTATATATAGATATATTAGTTGTATAGATATATTAGATATTATAAAGATATTAGTAGATATACTAGGGTTTTTATTATATTTATTAACATTATAGGATAGGAATAGGAAAGATAAATACTTAAATAGAACACATAGCAGAGAGAAGTTTATTGATATAGATACTTAGATAGGAATATATTGCATATAGTATAGATTATTAGGTGTAGGTGGGTTAGACATACATATTAGTAATTTTTCATATTGTCATTGCACACTTATTACTACTGCATTATAATGAGAAAGGGAGGAAGGAGTTCAGCTTCTGAGAAGTCTGGGGAACATGTCTGCTGGCATTTCTGCCACTGGTGGCAGCCCACAGTGGAAACGATACCAAAACCAAAATCTTCTTTGTCACTCAAAATCGATACCAATAACGACACTGATAACAAAAAACAAAATTTTGCTAATAACAATAATGAAAAAAACAGTTTTTAATAACGAAAAGAAAAAATGCCATGGGTCGCTGGTGCACACCCCTACTTGAGAGTATTTTGTGACGCACTATTCAGGCAGTAAGATTAATCTATCATACAGACTTTACTAACCATGACATTCATACCAATTCCTAGATCTTTAATCAGTGGTTCCCAAAATGTTGTTGGATGACCCCATTTTAAAACTTCACTAAAATTCCATGAACTCAGACATCAACAAAGGCATGTACAGTGTAGCAAATATAGTTGTAATGTCATTCCCACAAAGTGACCCCTATTTAAACTATGAATTCCAAGCCGTAGCTTGGGAATCACTGTTCTAAGTAATCTCTCTCACTTCAGGATAACCCGTGTATCACCACGGACAGCTCACCAAACGTCTGTCTTCATTTCCTAATTGTAGTCCAGGTAACCCCCACAAACCTCAGAAGTGTGTGTGTGTAGGGGGGGTTGCTTTAAAAATAGAATAGAGAATAACACTGAAAATATTATAGTATCATCAATAGTATATCCTCATTTTAAATATTGTGTTTAGTTCTGGTCACCCTACCTAAAATAATAATAAATAATATTGCAGAATAGTAGGGGTCATAGAATTGCAGAGCTGGAAGGAATCTCAAGGGTCACTTAGTCCCAACCCCATGCACTGATGCATGATTCACCATACCTAGATTGCTCCAATAGAAAAATCTACCAACAGACAAAATAGAGTCTGTGGTTAAAAGCTGCCATGAGTAGAGATAAAGAGTGACCCACTGTCTGAAATAAAAGGAGGTAAAGCCACATGAGTCTGTACTGCGATTTGGGCAGCCTTATCCCAATTTGGGCACCGTTGCCACATGATGCAGTAGCTTGACTTGCATGCCCTGCGGCCACCAGATATTCACCCCATCCTGGGGTGGGCAGCTGGCTGCTACACCCTGCATCCTCTGAAAAAGATGGGGGACACAGTACATAGTAGCCTTTCCCAATGTGAGAGAAGGCTTAAATCATAGTATCAAGTCATCGCTCATGTTCCCAGTCTCTCTCTGCCCCACCCCCAACAAGGTCTGCTGTGAGGCTTTGAGTGGTGGGTGCTGTTGCCAGTCCCATGCAGCCACATCACAGCTAGGGGTGGGATAGTAGTCTGCCTGGGGTAGGGTTGGGTTGGGTGGAGCTGGACACCCACGTATGGCTGATGCCTTGGTCCACCCAGGGCGCAGGGGGACATCTGACTGCCCACCCAGTTTCCCTGCAGGGGAAACTGGGTGCCCTGCTCTCTGCATTGGACCATGTGCCCTGCTCTCTGCATTGGTCTCAAAGTGTGGTGGCTGTAATTTGCCCACCCTGGGGCACACGAGGGGGCTCAGTCCCACCCAGCTCATGTGACTGCACCCAGGGAGTTATTTTTAAATCAACTATTGATATTGGTGTCAAAAATATTTTGATTTATTTGGTTTCCCTTTCCATGTGAAGGAGAAACAAAAATGAATATTTATATGAGATTATACATCAGAGAAGGGAGTATCAAGGAAGTATACAAAATACTGTATAGTTCATAAAAAGTAGAGTGTGTCTTCCTGTTTACCTTTTGCAGTACAAGAAGGAGGAAATATATTTTGACACAACCCATAATTAATACAGAAAGCTTGTTGCCACAACTTATTACTGAGGCAAAGAGTTTAGTAGAATTTGAAAAAGGATCAGACACTTATGGATAATGAGAGCATTCACGGATACATTAGACAGGATAAAAAATTTATTGGTGATTGTATAAACCGTTATGCTTCAGGGAATAAACTAACCACTAGATGAAGGGAATTGGAAGAAACTTCTTTTACAAGCCTGTGATTTCATTAAGAGACTTCTTGTGACTTCATCTGGAACAGTAGTTTGAATATTCCTACTTGACAGGGATTTTCAAAAGAAATAATGGTTTTTGGGTGCTACATATGAGATACATTATAAAGGTCTGACTTGCAGTGAATGGGTGTCTGTGAAATTGGAGCCTATTTGCAGGGGCGGATTGGGAAATCAAAGTGGCCCGGGAAAATATAGTCTTAGTGGCCCTGTGCCGGTGGCAAAGCCAGAAATGGGCCAGAAATGGGCCAAGGGGGCATGACTTTGGGGTGTGTGGCTTGGGGGTGTGGCTTGGGGCGGGCAGAGTGCACCAGATTTGGGGCCTAGCACAGCTGAGTCCCCAGACTCAGATCCTCAGCAGCCTGGCAGGGGTGAGTGGGAGGTTATGGGGGGCTGGCAGGGGGGAGACTGCCACTGGTGGGGGTACTGACCCTCATTTCAGTGCTCTGGCTCCCCAAATCACTCCGTTTCAGTGCTCA
>QEPC01000119.1:6528046-6559593 GCA_003113815.1 Sphenodon punctatus | reverse complement strand
CAGGCCCCCCCAGCCCCAAAGAGACCAAAACCGCAGGCCCAAGCCCCCCCCCAAGCAGGCCCTACCTGCTGCCCCTGAGGCTCCGTCCTTCCCTGGCTTGTGGAGCTCGAGACCATCATGTGATCCCTACACTGAGCGCGCACAAACCAGTTGAGTTGAGAGAATGTTGGGAGCCATCCCGAAGAACCTTCTTTCCAAAGTAGCAGCCTTCTGATCAGCAGTGGGGAGGAGAGGAGGAGCTGTGTTTGTAAACACAGCCTTATCTCCCAGCCCGATCGAGTCCCCGCTGCTGCTGCAGCTCTAGCTGCAGCTTTGCTCTTGGAAGGGAGAGGCACTCAGGCAGGTGAGGCCTCCCCCCACCTGGCCCCACAGGGGTCGGGACCAACAATTTAAAAAAAAATAAAAAATTAATTTTTAAAAAAAGACAGCAGGACCGGCCCTCCAGCCCAGCCTGGCCCACCGGGAATCCTCCCGGTGAGTTCAATGGCCAATTCGCCCCTGCATATTTGGGTGGTGTCTCAGGTTGGATACCCTAAGATCGAGGCACCAAAATCACTAATCACTTTGGAAATTGTGGCCAGTCAAATTGGATATATATATTTTACCATGTCAACAGAAAGTTTATTGAAAAGTTATACACATAACACAGAATTAAACTGCAAAAAGCTTTTGCCGTAGGATGTTGTACAGGCCAATAATATAACTGGATTCAGAAAAGGATTAAATACGTTAATGGAAAATAGTCTCTTCAATAGGGGTGGGAATATCTGTATCGGATAAATCCAAAACACCCGATAATCAGGTGTGTCGGATTAATCCAATATTTACCGGTATTGGCATACCGGATTTTTAACATTGGCCACTTTACCTGTTTTTTTTACATTGCGACCATTGAAGTCAATGCTAAGGGAATGTCAGGTCATTTCTGTCACATGCTAAGGGAATGACAGGAAATTGATGCTGTCACTATCAGTCACAGGACAGTAGTGTGAAATCAGACTACTGGTAGTTCTTGTGTTCTTATTAATGGAACACTTTTATTGGAATGGGGGCATAGTATCTCTTCCCCCATCTGATTTGGTGTGGGTTCAATACTCTACTTATTTCAGGTAGATTTTGGACATTTTTTCCCCATTTCATTTGAAGGGAGCTGAAATAATAAGACTACATCATTGTTGATGACAACTAGCTGTATCCAGAAGCCAGTCAGAATGGGATTAAAATGGTAGTTCCAGTGAAGGGATCTGCAGATTCAAAGGGTTTAAAAAAAAAAAAAAAAAGACGCAACACTAGCCCGCTCTACCCACCCACACATTTGTTCTCTTCCCTCACCAGGTGTGGGGCGGGGCAGGCTTACCAGTCGGCCTGGTTGGGTGCACGTCCTTTTAGTGCCGCGACCTGACCTGGCCAAAGGTACCCCTCACTGGACTGTGTAGCTGGCATGCCAGCTGCTCATCTGTTTTCACCCAAGGTGTGGCTACGGGGGAATCACTCACTGTTAAAAAAATGATGTAAATCCCTGAAGTCTTAATAGGTAGTAATAATCACTCTCTATAAGCCTCCTACAGAGGATAGTACTCTGTGAAGGCATTCAGAAACTACCTTAACAGTTGAAAACCCGCAGTGGGAATGTAGGGAATACACTGCCAATACTTCCCTTTACCAACCCCCAAATAGTGGGGTGAGAAGGACTTTTTGGATTAGATCTGGATCGCAAGAATCAAGCAATGTTAAAAAGATCTCGGTAACGTTCCAAGATCTTGTGAGAATCTTGAGATTTTTTTTTTTTAAAAAAGCTATCTGCATACACAAATGGCCACCATAGCCGTTCAGCTCATGCACAGTACCGTTTGTGTATATGCAGACCAGATGCCCTTTTCCAAAATGAGGATGCTGCTAGCACCCTATTTGGAGAGGGCTGTGCATTCACAAAATGAATTTAGCGGCAATTTTGTGCATGTGCAGTATTTTTTTTATTTTATTTTTTAAACAATTTGTTCAGTGTGAGGTGACCAACTCCTCAGAGAACTTGCCTCCTTGCGTGCCCTGCAGTGAAGCAGAGAGGGAGGAGAAGAGTCCTGGAGCAGCCCCAGACTTGAAGAAAGGAAGTCAGGTGAGTAAAAGGTGTTTGCAAGAATGAGCCGAGAACTCTGATTCTTGTTGAGAAAAGCGAGAATCTCTGAAGCAAGTATCAGCCCATGTCTGGATGGAAGTGGTGAGCACAGGGAGGCTGAAGTGAGTGTTCCTTGCTGAGCTGACCTGATTGCGAGTGAGTTTGGCCAGAGGGATGGCAGTTTTATTGTGCCAAAGGAATTTCCCTCATAGGGCTCTGTTCCCCTAGGAAGGCTTGGTTTTGCGGCGAGATCTTGCATGGTTTGACCACCAGCGAGAACTGTTAGCTGGTGGAGCTAAAGTTCTCAGAAGTCTGGGCAACCATTTCACTGGGTTTCATCTTGTGAGGTCTCATCTCATTTTACCCATCCAACCTTGAATCATTCAGAAGAGCTTTATTCACTGGGTGAAGGAGGCCTGAGCTGTTTTATAAACATGTCACCTATGGAATAGCTTCTGCACAGCACCTCGACCCACTCAATGGCTGGGGAAATTTCATTTCTGCATATCTCAAAATAAATAAAATGCCAACTATGGGCAGGTGCAAGAATTGCCCGCTGCCATCATCGCGGTGGCGAGGGCGTTGTCGCAGTGCCCGGTGCATGACTGCACTGAAGCTGTCGGCAAGGGTTGCCCTTGGCAACCCTTGCCAGCGGCGCGAAAAATTAGGCCCCTGTTTGGGGCACCGCTGGTCATGTGGGGCGTGACCAGCAACCAGTTCGCGTTCCCTGCTCATTCTAGAGAGGAGCAGGGAAGGGAACAGCACCCACCCTTCCTCCCTTCATACTGTGGTTTCGACTGGTTGTGTTAGAATGGACTAGGAAGGAATTTTTGGCAAGAAATCTTTGGTCAGAGGGCCTTCTTGTTTTTTCGCCTTCCTTACAGTATGGGGCAATTTGGCTGGCCATTAGATTGATGTGGTGTTTGCTTGGAATTGATGTTTATTTCATCCATGCCTTCGTCACCTCGCGGCTCGACTACTGTAACGTGCTCTACGTGGGGCTTCCCTTGTTCTTGGCCCGGAGGCTGCAGCTGGTGCAGAATGCGGCGGCCCGTCTTCTTACGGGGGACGGGTCGCCGGGAGCACATTACACCGGTGCTCCGAGCGCTGCACTGGCTGCCGATAGTGTGCCGGGCCAAGTTCAAGGTCCTAGTAATGATCTATAAAGCCCTATACGGCCTTGGCCCCTCTTACCTTAGGGACCGCCTCGCCCTTCGCGCCCCGGAATGGCTCCTGCGGTCTGCCGGGGGTGCCCTCCTGGAGGTCCCCCGTGTTAAGCGGGGGGCCACGATGGGGCGGGCATTCTCGGTGGTAGGGCCGCGGCTGTGGAACTCCCTTCCGGAGGAAGCTCGCCTGGCCCCAAGCCTTTTGACATTTCGGCGGAACTGTAAGACCTGGCTGTTTGCCCAGGCCTGTGGGGGGGGGGGGGGGGGGTGATTTTTAATCCCCCACCTATATATTTATTTATGATTATGTACTGCCCTGTTTTATTGATATATTTTATATTTGTATTTTAAATGTTTTAAAATTGTTTTTATTGTTGTTAACCGCCCCGAGCTGCATTGCAGGATGGGGCGGTATAAAAATCTATAAAATAAATAAAAATATAAATAAAATTATTGAGTGTTGTGTTATAATTTGTCACACCCGAGGGCAGGGGTCCAGTATCGGTTCAATTAGGATAAGTGATCATTGGAGTCATCTCCTTAAGAGATGGGGAAGCCACGCATACCGCAATTGCAGGGTATGGGAAGCGAGGTGTTGGTTCCCCTGGGAAAGGGTGATCTGGGAAGGTGGTAGGGCATGGTATGGCCCCCCACCGGTGGGCACCCTATTCCTTACTCAAGTCCGGAAGGACTATGTTCCCTTTGGCCACGGGCCCAACGCTGAATGAAGGGGAGACGTTATGGTTGTGGAAAGGTTATCGATGGTATATGGAGACCTCCATGGTTGTTTAATGGTTAATGGGCTACTGTTGATACTGGACCCTGATCGCAATAGGCGATGTCACCCCTCACCTGTTTGGTTGTAATTTGGATTAATAAAGAGTGCGGCCATGTTTAAATCCATACAGTCGTGTCCTGTCTCATTTGGGGGTGCATCGACAATATCTAAAGAGCCATCCCTGCCATTTGGCTTTTGAAAACCAAGCAAGTCTAATCCAAAGTCCATTTTAATTAGTGGCAGACTTTGAAACTGGCTTATAAGTAGAAAAGAGAAATTCTGCTTGAGTGAACTACTATGAAACAAATGAACAGAAATATATTTCTCAAGAGAATAGGAGGAAAATCCAAAACAGAAGGAAATCCCTAGGCACAAACACTAGGCTTCTTAAGGCGTCTGTTCTAAATTTTGCTTTACATGGTAGAAAACTCCACGCTCAAGAAGGATACAGAAAAAGGCTATTGATCCTTGAGACTGAAATGTTAATAAAAGTTGCTGGCAGAACCACATGAGAAATTGGATTTTCGGGGGGTGGGAGGGAGATCTGTTGATGATAAGAGTGAAGCTTTAGCTACTTGGATATATTTTCTGAATGATGCGCAATTGTTTGCTAAAGGTGGTCCTTTTTTTGGTGGAGGGCAATGGGGCACAAGTTAGATTGTACGAAAAGTGAATAGATAATATAATGGAGTGGGGTGAAGGGACTTAAAGACTCTCTATCTGCAGAAGTACAGTACAGAGTAAATGGAATGTAGGGCACACAAAACTGGTTGCTGTGGTCATTATGGAATGAAGGCATTTATATTTATTTATTCAATAACTTATATCCCGCTCCCTCCAGCCCTACGGCAGCTCAGGGTGGCTCACAAATGAAGTTAGGCACAAAGCAATGCATTAATTTCTGTGGAAAGTGAAGTAGGAACTTAAAAGTGAACAACATATTTCACAAGCTTGGTGTTCCACGGTGTTTCCTCATAAGTAAGTAATTTGTGGAATTGGATCTCAAAAGGAGCACTAAGGGTTTCATCTGACCCTTTTACTAATTAATTTCAGCTGAGCCAGGAGCTGAAAAGTTGGGCCAGTATACTCAGAGAGAAAAGGAAGAGGTTTGCAAACAGGAGACCTTCCAGGAGAAGAGAAAACTGACTGAATTCCAGACCAGAGATGAGAAAAGAACGTGAATGAAACATTCAGGGTGTCAGAAGTACCACAAACCTAGGAAATTCTTGCTGGAGGGTTTGTTGCTGAGCATACTATAAATCGAACACTGGGGAGAACATTTTAAACCAGTATTCTCACTTTGTTAAAGGGGAAGTAGTCCACAAAGGAAAGGGTACCAGCCCCACAAAGAATTATTGGAGAGGATCCTGTCCATGGCACATGGCCATTAACAAGCAAGTTCATAAAATATTTAAAAAATAAACCCTAAGAGCTAAAGACAATTTTTCAGTAATCAGTGCATATAGTATATTTACTTTTATATAGTAATATCCACAATGGGGCTGATCCCGTGCACACTGCCATACGCATGTGCCGCTGCACGCTTTGCGCGTGTGCTATATGCCCCATACTAGGGGTAGGCGCATGCTATGTGAGCACCGCGCAATGGTCTGCTGGGCATGGGATCAGCCACACTGAATAATATATCTGACAAATTCACCTGCTCCAGGTCCGATCTAACCAAACAGATATTTGGACCTGTTCTGCCAGATATCATCCGCTTTGGAGATTTTAGTTTGATTATTTCAGTTCAGTTACTTCATGTTGTTGCTATTGTGGAAGTGCAATAGGTGAAACTGAATGATCAAATTCCCAAAACACCTGAACCAAAGCAATATTGCTGATAGTGTTCATATATTTGTATAGTTAACTGAAAATGTGAATAATAGCCACCAATACAAAATCTACTATTCACTCCACTAAATTTACTTTTATGTTTACTATTTACTAAAATGTATATTAATCCTTTCTTTGTTATTTCATAGCTATTTTACTGCTCAGGCCAGTTGATGTTGTCCATGCTGATGAACCAAAGCTGAGGTATCTATATCTTCCATTTCCACCACATATTTCCAAGCAGTTTCTAGATGGAAACCTATGGAAGTGTGTGTCTGCATTTAGGTGATTACAGGATTGCGGGGGAGAGATGGAGGTTTTTTTTATCGTTATTGTTTTGTATAGCTTAGAAACAGTCCCAGTTTTGTCATCTAGAGACTTTTTAAAAACACATTTTTAAAGAAATATTTTAATAGGGATATCGTATAAAGCCCAGTAGCTTATACTTCCATTCCATAATAAAAAAATCCTCCAGTTTACAGGAAGTGTTAAGGCTCTTGCAAATTCAATCATGCAGTAAAAAGCATGGAAATTTCAAGTTACGGCTCCCACCTTAACTTCCGTGGCATGTTAGCAGTAAAGACATTGTACTGTCTCTCATATTGAGCTCACTTACAACTTAGGCTCCATGCACCCACACTTTGCCTCCGTCTTTCAGCACAATCATGGTCATTATTCTTCAGCTCTCTGTCTCTACAAGACTCCCCCACCTTGGACAAGGCTCCCTTTCTTGCACAACGCTGCCCACTCTGCAGACCTCCCCCTCTACTGGGTTCCATATTCTGTATCCCCAATAAAGCTGCTCCCTGTAAAGTGCTCCCCTGTGCATGGCTTCCACTGTGGAAGCTATTTACAGAGGCTCTGCCATTACTCTCTCTAATTTGCCCCCCCCCCCCTTTGTGTATGCTTCCTCCCTCCCTGCTTCCCCATAGGATTCAGCCCGGGCTGAGGCTCGCTCTTAAAGAGTCCTCCCAAGAGGACTACACTTGCCACTCTGCCGCACAGGGCTACTCTGTACAGGACCCCACCATCTCCCTGACCTCTCCTGCAGAACGCCCACTTCACAAGTCCAGAGCACCCTCTTACCCCTCATTCCTTAGTGGAGTTGGGAAAGTCAGAGGGAGAAGCGCTGAAAGAAGATTGATTCAGCGCTTTGGCCTCCTGTCCCTGTCTCCAGGATAAACCTCTTCCCTCTTCCTACACCTGTGACCATCCCAGGAAAACTCCAGTGCTACAGCCCCAGCCATGCTCCTCCAATGGGGCACCCCATTGGAGCCACAGCCCAGACACCCCACGTTTTTGGAGGACGCAGGGCTGTCACTGAAATCCATAAATTCTGTAGTTCTGGGTGGGTTTAGGGGGCAAGATCAGCCACCCCAAAGTTACTGTGAGATTAGCTAGCTCTGTTTAGCCATATTGGCATCCCTGGCCCCCAAACTGAGGTACCTGTTGTGCAGGATCAGATCAGAATGACCTTCAGCTCTCTCTCCCCTCCACAGGCCTTGCTCTCCTTTCCCCAACAGATCAGTCTAAGGATTGCTGACCACTCCAGTTGCTTTCTCACTCACTCACTGCCCCCTGCGGGATGCAGTTCTCTCTCTTTCCCCAGAACAGATAGTCTCTGGCAAGCAATGCCTGCTGGGGGTTGTAGTCCCCAGTATTCAAGACTGTTTACTTTTAAACAGTCTCTGCATTACACATAGAATGTTTGCAAGCATTCCACACTCCGGATGGTCTCCATAGGCTAACGTTGAATTTTCAAGATGTTATAACTTAAAACTACTAACCGGATTTACAAAAAGCAAACCAAAGGCACACCCCACTATCCTCTTTGAATTTTCTAAAAGGCTTACCCCTCCCAACCAACACAAAACCCCTTTACCCTGCCGAGATCGAGACAGTCTAACTTTTGAAAAAACAGACTTTCGAAGTGCAGTGTTCCAGCTATGATATCTCAGCTGTTATCCAACCGATTTGGCTGTATGTTGGACAGCATAAATCGGTTACTCCAGTGATCCTACACCACAAATTTCATGATCCTAACTTTAACCATGCCAATTTTATAGCAAGTAGAATGTTGGGGCTTTATGGAGGGTATAACGCACCTTAACTATTAGAGCGCTCCCGCGCTCTAGTAATATTGACTTTTCGAAAAGACAACTCCAGTGCTATGAGTGGGATAGCAGCTTTTTACTTCATAAAAGAACTATATCTTCTAAAACATCTTTAACAATGTTAGGGCTGAAACTCACCCTTCTTGTTGTTGCAAATCTTGACAAGAACCAGGTTTTCACAGAGACTAGCAAGAACAAGAATGGGTCGATAACTGCCGATTTTTTTAGCTGTCCTCATGTGAAACTCGTGTGGCCAAAAGCTAGCTCTATGCATGCACAAAATGGCCACCTCAACCATTCTGCACATCACTGCCTTCCACAGCCATTTTGCACATGCTCTGAACGTTTTTAGGGTTTCGAAAATCTTGCAAGATTCTCAAGAACCCTCAAATGCTCTGCGCATGTTCAAAATGGCTGCTTTTGGGCTACACATGCACGGATTAGCCATAGTGGCTGTTTTTTGCACGTGCAGAGTGCATCTGAGATTTTTGAGAATCTTGCAAGATTCTCAAAAATCTCAGCGAGATCCTGCAAGATTTCACTGGAGGCCAAAAACGCATCATGTTCTTGTTTCAGCCCTGCAATAAGTAACAGGTTGACAATATTTTATGGATACAGGAAAATAGCTAAAGTGAAATAAATAAGGAAACCTTTCTTTCTTTCTTTCCTTCTTTTTTTTTCAAAGGGGGAAAATGTCTGCTGGAAAATTATAAATAGCATTTGAAAAGGAGATTTAAAAATATCCCAAAATGATGACCGAGAATGCTAAGTAGAAATATGGGGAAGGGGGAGAGAAAAGGGAAAACATGCAAAAGCTTCAAAAGCTAAAAGTAGCAAGAGTAGTTCAACAAAACATTTTGATCGTTTTAGCCAAAGACTAAAGATTGTATTTCCAAGAACAGTAAAGCAGCAGTTTGCCACCTGGCACACTTCTGTGTAGGCTTGATGGTTTGTGTTGCAGACAGTAATATTTGCATCTAATTCCTGTCTATTCTACCCATCGAGAAAGAGAACTTATGAAAGAATTCTGTTCTTTAGCTCAGTTATATATTTATTTCCATATAATCCATACCGCTTTGAGATGAAGGTTGAAAAACCAAAGAGAAAACAATTTCAATTTATAAAAATGGAATGTGATATTCATATCTGTTTGGCTCAGTTAATTAAGAGGAGACTTGTTTATGCCAGTGTGAGCTTTTTGTTACACTCTTATTTCTTGGCTCTGGCTGACTGAATGGTTGTAAGACAAACTTGGGGGTGGGGTGGGGGGGAGACACAAAAATCTTTTAATTGTTAATTCTTGAGATCCTTGAAATTCAAACTGCAATAAGCAACTCTCCTAATCTTTGCTAAGTTGGAGCCAATTTAAATAGGAGTCACAAAATGCAATTTAAGATAAGCTGCTGTTTACTGAACTTTCAATTTTTGCTACAGACTCTGAGTAGACACAAGACCAGAATGATGAATTAAAGTGAGACGCCCCCTCCTCTTTATGGTGGTTGTTTCCAGATCCCTTTGGTGGTGGAGAGAGAGATGGACTTAGGCAGGTGCCACAGGCTGGGGATGAAGGGGGCTACTTCATGGATTGTTTGACCCCCTGCAGAGCTTGGCGGGAAGGACCCATCACAATATGAAGGCTCCTCCCCTCAGCCATTTAAGACCTTGTCACTTTCTAAGTGGGGATGTCAGATGGTGGGGCTTGTGTGAGTGGTGAGTGATCACCCACCCATCCCTTTGGGCTAACACTGTGGCACTGCTGGTTGCCAGTTACTTGGGACCTGGAAAGAATTTTTCCCAGAAGCACTTATTGTTTGTAGTTGAGCTGAGTTTTTCTCCTTCCCCAAAGTGCTTTCATGTTCTTGAGCGTTTCTGGAGCAATTGAGTGTGTGTTCAGTAGGCCTGAAATTACAAATGGTGGTGAATGCTGTTTCCATTGGAAATGGGTCATTCACCTTCATTTGTGCAACATGGAAACTTACTGGCTTTTTTCGCCATTTGTTCTTTTCCCCAACTTGAACAGAGCTGCTACGGGGCGGAAACCAAGCCCCATGCAAACCCTGAGGGGTTGTGAAGATGCAAAAGTGCCAGGGAAGTACTTTAAATTGCTGTAAAACTGTTGTAAATGTGTTGGAAGTGTTGAAAATGACAAAGTACTGGAAAGCGATGAAAAATTCCAGAAAGTGATGACATTAACAAGAAATGACAGAAAATCACAGGCGCCAATATCAACAATAGTGGAAGTACAGAATCACCGGAGACTGATGAAGTACCAATGAACATTCGTAAGCGCACCTGAAAGGTAGGTATTTTCCTGCAGAACAGGAACACTTGCTCTCATCTCAGTCCTAGCATTCAGCCTGGATTGGTGCAATAGTTCAGGTTCAACAGTTGCGACTCATACAGAGTTCCAGTGTAAATGGCAGTGAAGCTGTGTTTAGTTGGGATTAATAAATGGAATATAGGAATGGGAGAAAGCAGTTTGGAAGTTCAGAGTTCAGCTTGAACTCGGCCTGTTCGGACGACCGAACCTGAACACAAACTGACCGAAGCAAACTCAATACCGAATGTCAAAATGACCGAACAGTTCGGTCAGTTCGGATCGCGTTCGGGTGAGTTCAGGTGGCAAAAATGTGTCACTGGAATGCAAAACGTGACAGGGAGGGGGAGTCAGCTGAGCAGCAGACTTCCAGGCACCAGGGGTGGAGAGGCTTGGAGTAGCAGCCAGCCTGCCCAATCACCATCCCTTTTCGCCTCAGACCACTGGCTTCGCAGTCTGTGATTGGCCATGGGCTAGGCTGCACATAGCCAATGGGGCTTGCGGTGAGGCGAGCGCAGCAAGAAACAAAACTGATTGCCTCCCCCCTTCCCAACATCTTCTGAGCTAGTCACTGTTCCTAAAAAGCAGGTGTTTCATAAGGCTCCCTCTCTCCCAGCAGTTTTTGTTCCTTCCTATTCCTAATCCATTGCCGCCATCCTCCTATTTCACCCATCCAACCCATTTATCTCCATATTATCATTTATTTAGATTATATTAGATAGATTTAGGTGTTGTTTTTTGTTTTTACCCCTCCCTGTGTTCCCTGTATTCAATCTTCCTTCCTCCCTCCCCCCTCCATTGAATCCTTTGCCTCTCCGTCTTATTCCATCCCTGATTCCCTCCCCCTGTTTTAAGTTTTGGATTTATTTAGAGTAGGAATATTATTAGATTGATTTTCATTTCAGTTATGTACCCCTCCCTGTGTTCTTTGTGTCCCCCCGACCCCCCGTGTAATATTGTATATATGGATAGATAGTTATTAGATAGACAGTTACTAGATAGATATACATAGTAGTTAGCTTAGTTATAGAGAAAGAGATACAATGTGTTTGTAGGACAAGGCCTTTGTAGTTAATTATTAGGATATTCCATTTAGTTCAATAGGTTTTAGAATAGTTAATAGCAGTTAGATTTATATATCAAAAAAGAAACAGCCACTCCAGCCCCAGGACCCACCGTCGGGGTTCTGGAGCCAAGTTACAAGCAGGGAGGGCTGTGGCCAATATGTATCTAGAAGCTGCCACTCTAGCCCCAGGACCCACTGTCATGGATCTGGGGCCATCATTCCTCGCACAGAGGCGATGTAATTCCAATGCACCAAGAAACAGCCAGTCCAGCCACAGGACCTGCTGTCAGGGTTCTGGGGTGAAGTAACAGGGAGGGCTGTGGCCAATATCCAGAAGCTACCACTCTAGCCCCAGAACCCAGCATCATGGGTCTGGGGCCATCATTCCTCGCACAGAGAGCCAATTTTCCAGAGCATCAAGAAACAGCCACTCCAGCCCCAGGACCCACCGCCAGGGTTCTGGGGCCAAGTTACTGGCAGGGAGGACTGTGGCCAATACTAGAAGCTGCCACTGTAGCCCCAGGACCCACCGTCATGGGTCTGGGGCCATCATTCCTCGCACGGAGAAGATGCCATTCCACCGCATCAAGAAACAGCCACTTCAGTCCCAGGACCCACTGTCATCATTCCTCACACAGAGAGCCTTTTTCCGAATGCCCGAACTGAGCAGGACTGAACCGAATGGCTGAGCCCAAACGCGGCGAATGAACCGAACGGCCGAACCCAAACCACGATCTGTTCGCCCATCCCTAATGGAATAGAGACGTCTCCTTATGACTGAGGGTCACAGGGAAACCATCAAAGGCATTGTCTGCCCATGGTTTACCCCTTCCCCCTGAGGGATGTGGGTGGCTCTAGGGATCTTGATGCCAACTGCCTAGCAATGCCAAGGGAGAAGGAGGGAGGGGAGCTCTGGGCAAATCCCTAGGTTACTTCCCCTGGGTGATCCTTCATTGGATATTTTAGTGCACTGGACCATGGTTGAGTTTTTCCCTGGCAGGGGTACACCCCCTCCAGACTGATAAGTTAATAAAAGGTTGTGGCTTTGGTTAACCTACATCTTTCTCGTGTCTCCTTATGTCAATATGTGAATATGCATACAATTTGGCAGAGTTTGACAGTTTTTGATTCCTGTCCAAGTGAAGATTGTTTATTATGACACTGAAACTGCGCTTGTGGAATTGGTTGATGACCTCCGCCATGAATTGGATCAGGGTCGTTCAATCCTGCTGATTCTGTTAGATCTCCAAGCTGCTTTTGATACCATTGACCATGAGATGTTGGTGACCCGCCTGCGGGACCATGCTGGGGTGGGCGGGGCTGTTCTTGAATGGTTCCAGAACAGTCTTTCTGGCCGGAAGAATGCAGTGAGTGGTGTTTGGGGATTATTTTTCATCATACCGAGATCTCTCATGTGGAGTCCCTCAAGGTTCTGTTCTGTCCACTCTCCTGTTCAACATGTACATGCAGCTGCTCAGCGAGGCTGCCCCAGGCTGTCTTTGGAAGGAGGGGGAGGGTAATAAGTTTTTAAAAAATATATAAATATGCTGACACCACCCAGCTTTACGTCGCTTTTTCATCCGACCCAGGCCTGACAGTCTCAGTGCTTATCCAGTGTTTGATGGCTGTGGGGGACTGGATGAGGGTTAACCAACTGAAGTTGAATCCTTTTAGCAACCTCCTGTTTTGATTTGTTTGGTTTTAATGCTTATTTATTATCATTGTTTTGTAAACCACCCCGAGCTCCTGTGTCAGGAAGGGTGGGGTATTCAGTTTTTATAAATAAATATTATCTGATAGTTAGGTGGCATACGTAAAACACATTTTGACCACAAGAACCTTACTGCCTGATTCTTTCACCAATCCTACATGACAGTAGCTCCCATTTTCTTCATTGGGGTTACTCTGTGGATATTGGAATAGATCTCAAAGGCATTAATTAGCACTTCTGCTGAAAGACTTGGCAGAGGACTCAATGGGATGTGGAAATGAGATACTCTTTTGTCTCTGGAGGGTGATTTCTTGCTGGTGGTACTTGAATATGAGAAGATGGTAAAATGTTCATTGTCTCTGTCCCACATCATACTAATTTTATGAAGAATATCTGATACCAGTGGTGTCCGTCTGACAGCTTTCAGTCATGCCACCACTAAAAGGAAAAAAGAAAACTAAGGTGGCTTTCCCACAAGCTGCCTTTTAACACAAGCTCCCTTCCCACTAGCAGCCTTTGGTGCCGTGGGAGCATGCGCTATTCAAATGTAGCACAGCTCTCATCTCACGGGAAAGGAGGAAGTGCAGCTCTCCCACCAGCAAGCTCACGCATCAGACAGAGTAGGGAAATCCTACCCTGTCCGATACGCGTGTTTGCCGGTGGGAGAGCTGCACTTCCTCCTTTCCCGTGAGATTGGAGCTGTGCTACATTTGAATAGTGCATGCTCTCATGCCACCAAAGGCTGTGCAAGCAGTGTCGTGGGAAAGTAGCCTGAGATATGTTTTGCAGTTGAATTAGAATTAGGAATGCAATTACTTACCCCCAAACATCCACATTTTCAGTTGTAAGAGTTAATCAAATTGCCCTAAACTATGCTTGTAGCATTCTATCATACTGCATTGCATTGTCAATATACCCTGAGAAAACCAACTGACAGTTTAGAAGAGTTTTATTTTCATAAACCTTTGCCAGAAACGTGTTTTAAATCATGTTTAAAAAACCACACACAAGCCCCAAGGTGCTGCTCCAATTATCCGTACTGAGGTCGGGGTGGTATTCAGAGACCAATGACATGCCTCACCTTATAGGGAGAGAAGTAATTAGCCCTTGTCGATTAGATCCTAAATCACAGAACTGTAAGCAGCTGGTGATGCATAACCATCATTATCATTTCAGACTGTTATACCATTTCCTCTAGTTTTATTTAGCCATTTTAAAGGCAAGATATGCTGTTTTTTTATGGCAGAAAATTTAAACATGTGGAAATTAGAAAAAAAACAACTAGCGAAAAGGGTACTATAATTTTAAATGAGGATGATGGTTATGCACCACCAGCTGTTTATAGTTCAGTGATTGAGAGCGTAATTGACAAGGAATAATTACTGCCTCTCTAAGCAGGGTGAAGTGTGTGCTCTTTCTATGATACCACTGGTGTCTGGCCATGTGAGGAAGGGCCCAAATGTTTGGCAGGAAACAGTTTGCTTATTCCTTCTGTTTGATAACTTTACCGTGTGGGGCCAATTTCTGGACTGATTCTGCAATGCATGTAGCCCCATGGAAACAAGTCCAGCAGCATTTCTGCAACTTTGTTAGGGAAAGACAAATCTCTCTCTCTCTCTCTCTCTCTCTGGTATTTGCCTATTGAGACCTGTCTGTATTGAGGCACGTTAAAATTTCCCAAATTACAGTATCATCTTAAACTCGTGTTAACAGTTGATTTCCCTGCATGCTGTTTGCTTGTGCTAAACTCATGTAATTTCAGTCCTTGGCAGAGAAAAATATACACTCTGTCCAGGGGAGATGGATATTGTTTTATGTAGAATAACACTAGGCAAATGCAGAGGGATGTGTCTGTAATCTGTTAGCACCAGAATGTTTTGTGAGAAATGAAAGATAAATTCACAGAACATTCTGGTTCATATTTGCCTCTGCCAAGGACTGATATAACAAGAGTTAACCACAAGGATGACAAACCTTTCCTCTCCTGCGAGCCACTTTGAAAATTAGTACATGCTCCTTGAGAAAAATATGTGTTGGGGTACTTGTGTGCTCAGGATGGAGGAAGGAAGGAGGAGGTCCAGATCATGGATTAATGTCATGGGCCCATCTCCTAGCCTTGAGAACATGCCGTAACTTCTGGTCTCTTCCCTACCAGCCTCACTCTTTCAGTGCTTGGGGAAAGGACTGGATCCATGAGCTAAATCCAGCCACAGGCCAGATTTGGCTCTGGGCTGTGGTTCCCCACCCCTAGTTTAGCACAGGCAGAGATCTTGCAAAGGAGATAAATTCTTAACCTACCAGGGAAATCTGAGAAGAAATAACATTGTCATAGTAGATGTTGGCAAAAGGATGTAAATTTTCAAAGATCTAAACATGTAGGGGACAATAATAATAGGGGTTGAGAGCCTCCACCCCCTTGAAGCAACCCAGCTCTTCCATTTAAGGAAAAATGCTGAGAGAGCTCTAGCTCCAGGGGCAGTTTCTCTTTAATGACGTGGGAGGGACATGTTCTCTCTGAGCTCTAGCTGCACTGTTCCTGATACTAAGTGAGGGTGGGGAGAGGGTTAGAGTCCTGATTGCACCTGAGCTTGGGCAGGAGGCTCCTCTATCCACAGCACATTAGTGCAGTAAAGGGTAGGGGTGAGAGGAAAGGTTGAAACATCAGTGGCTGGGCTTCGGTGGAGAAGCCCAGCTACTGAAATTGGCTTCTGGATGGTGACTGTCCCCGCCCTGAGGCAATCTGAAAAAAGGAGGGAGAGGAGAGGATGATCAGAGACAGCAGGGGAGGCAGCAACCATAGTAGCTGCCTCTGCTGTGGAGCCCAGCCCAAACCCATGGGTGAGCACGAGTGTGGGGAAGGGCACAATGGAGTTGGGGCTGAGGAGAGTGTTCACAGAAGGGGGCTCTGCTGGGGGAGGCAAGGAACCAATACATTTGGTGATGGGCATGGAGGGAGGGAACAAATGAGTGAGCATGCCAGCTGGCCAATTAACTAGTTAACCAGATTCCTTAACCCTGTGCCAGTGAATGAGCTCAGTTCCTTGGATCTGGCTCCCTCCATTCTCACTCTAGTGTGCACAGGTTTAAATAATCTGACCATTCTCTTGGCACTCATGAAAATGGACTCCGCCCACTGCATGCAGAGAGAAGGAGAGAGCCAGCAAGCTGGGTTCTTTAACCCCATTGCCAGAATGGGGAGGGAGAGGGCCAGGTTCCTTCTACCCTGCTCGATTTCTCTCCTTGGGTGTGTGTGCGGGAGGAAACTAGTCTCTCCCCCTAACTCTCCTCATATGGGAACAAGTTGGGTCCTATCTGTTCCCTCCCCACACCTCTTGCAGAGGGGGGGGAGGAAAGCCAGATTCCCCTTGGGTCTGAGTGTGTGTGTGTGTGTGTGTGTGTGAGAGAGAGAGAGAGCACAAGCAGGAGTGTGTGTGTGGTGGGGATGCATGTGAGAGAGGGGTGGTGTGTGTGTGTGTGTGTGTGTGTGAGATAGAGTACATGGTGGGAATGTGTGCATGTGTGTGAGAAAGGGGGTTGTGTATGAGAGAGAGTTAAGGGTGTGCGAACACCTGGGGGTTCAGACCCCCAAACCATTTGGGGTTTGGGGGGGGCTGAGCCCGGGCAGGGGGGACCCGGTTTCCCTTCCCTCCAGGATTCGCAGGTGGAAGGGGCACCGGAGCTCCCCCCCCCCGCACAGCCTACTAAAAAATATTAATTTTTTTTAAAAAACCTACCTAGTGGCGCCAGGGCTCCGGCCCTGGGTTTCATGGCGGCGGCAGCGGGTCCAGCTCCAGCGGCGCTGCGGAGTGGTTCAGACCTGTACTAGGCCTACTGGGTCAGGTGACCCAGAAGACCTAGTAGAGGCTGCCACCACCAGAGCTAGCCCCACCACTGGCCCCGGGGCCGGAGCCCAGCAGCACCAGGTAGGTCAGCCTCTGGCCCTGGGTCTGGAGGTGGCAGTGAGGCCGGGGCCGGCGGCAGCAGCAGAGCACTTCAGGCCTCTACTAGGCCTTCCAGGTCACCTGACCCAGAAGGCCTAGTAGGGGCCTGAAGCGTGCCGCAGGACCAGGGGCCAGAGTCCCAGCACCACTAGGTGGGGTCCCTGGGGTGGGGTGGGGTTAAAAAATAAAAATAATAATTTTTAGTAGGCTGCACGGGGGTGGGGTGGGTGTGAGCTCCGGCACCCCTTCCACCCGCGCAGCCTGGAGGAAGGGGAAACCAGATTCCCCAGGTTCAGAACCCGAACTTTGTTCGGGTGGTTCGGACAGGGGGCAGTTCAGGTTTGGGGGGTTCGCGAATGGGCCTAACACCCCGAGTTCACCCCGAACCCCAGACCCCCAACCTGCATTCACACATCCCTAAAGAGAGCATGTGTGGGTGTGGTGCATGAGAGAGATGGGTGCATGTGAAACAAGGGGGCTGCGTGTGGTGGAGGTCATGTGAGAGAGAGAGAGCGAGTGGAAGTTGCACTGCCGACCTACAGTGATCCTGCCATCCAACCCACCACCCACAAAGTCAACCAGCCACCACTGCTTCCAGAGGGAGCAAGACCAGCAGAATAACAACTTTTAACAGTGAATTGGATAGAGCTCCACTTCCTTAACCCCCAAACCCCACCCCTTGAAATTAAGGGGCTGAAATTAAGGAGTGACTGACCTCTGCACTCCAAACTAGGGGAAAGGATGTGTCCCCCACCATCCCACACAGCCTTTACACTAGGCCAATTCATATTCAAGAAAAATTATTCAGACATGAATTCAATCAAAGAAATATCAAAATAAATCTTCATTAGTGATGCAACATTCACATTTGTTCAGTGATTTTGCTTCAGTATTTCAGTTACTAAGTAGCACTTCTTATCCACATTGTTAAAATGGATACAAATACAGTTACACCACATTTGTCGGTCTTCATTCTGAATATTCATTAAATACCTATTCCATTTATTTTCCACCTATGGGTAAGACGATCATCTCTCAGTAGTTAGAGACAGGTCCTTCTTATTACAGACTAGTCATGCAGTTTACTATGGTTGACCTTTGCTATCGTTCTGCCAGTGTTTTACTCATGAAATTATTGTAGACCAGCTCAAAAGCCAGATTCTGCTTTTGTTCACATTGGTGTCAGTGTTGAGATATTCCAATGAAATCAATGTAAGTTAACATACTATGGCTATGATAAACTGAAATAATTATAGATGGTGCTTGAGTGTGTATCACTAGCATTTTTTGCCAGATACAGCTATGGTATATTGCACTGATAACTTTGTTGGTATTTGAATAAGTAGCAGATGTTAAAATGAGTGCAACAGTTTATGTCTACAGCGTCATCTTTCCTTCAGAAAAATCACTATGGACTTGTTGAAAGTTTTTGGAGCTATATTAGTCTCTTCACCTACCCCTCGAATTTATCCACATCTGAAGTAAAATGTGGCACCTAATTAAAAACACACATCCACATTACTTGGTGACAAGGAGTGAAAAATGCTGTCCTCAGCACTTATTTTATATAGGAAAAATGTAATTATCAAATTGGAATGTGGCCAGCTCAGCAAGTAAAAACATCCTTGCTCTTTGCAGAGTAACAAACGATCCTCAAGGAAGGAATACGTCAACTTAAATGTTACTTTCAGTTAAATATCAGGGCAAAAAATCTCTGACTGTAAGAGCTCATCAGCAACGGAAGGGAGTTATCTCGTACCTTGGATGTTTTGAAAAACTGGACGAGCATCTGAGCATGGGGTTAGACTAGATGACCCTTGGTGAACCTTTCAACCCTGCAATTTTATCATTCTATGGAAACGACCAGGGTAGGCCCTAGTATCCATGCCACTGTAGTATATTTATCCAATTTTTAGAGCAGAAGAAGGAAAACCTTTAAGTTAGCTTAATATGCAAAGGCACATAAAACTATTAGTGGTAGGGAGTGGCATTAATAGAGGTAGACTGGAATTACTGGATGTCTCAGGGTATTAGTAATAATGGGATACGGAGCCTTTCACTTCCAGGTCAGTGATCTGAATCAGTCCCAGGATGTTAACTATGGAAAGTCATTACTATCTAATGACTTTTAGGAGCACTAACTATGTGAAATAAGTGGTGAACTTAGTTTGTGCCCTAGAAAGGGTGTATACTCATCACAAAATCCGCCACCATATTGGGTCAGTAGCAAACATCAGAGAACCAAAGGAGCAAATGCCCATCCTTGCATTGCCTGGTGCTGGTGCTTTTGGGGGTAGGAGTAAATTAGGGTGGCAAATATGGAAACTCACTGTGCACTGCTGGAGCATGGCTGATTTTTGTTTTAATTGAGTGTTTAAGATTGGTTTCTTTAGAACATTACCAGGAACAATGTATCTCCTTTCTTCAACAAAGTGGTGTTAAATTAATAGTAGCACAACAAACTTGCAATGATCAGTTATTTTCCAACTAGCCTCAGTAGTTTTCTATAATGGAAACACACAGCAGCTTCATACTACAAAAGTGTTTGTGTGTCTCTGAAGACGGATATGAGGCATCCATAACGGACTTTTAAATGTCAAAAGCATGGGGGATTATTTAAATTCCAGCCCATACAGATATGGGAACAGCTAATGAAAGCTGACAGAGCATGGCCCTCAGCCAGCACTGTAAGCATCTGAAACAGGTAACTGTGTCTCACATATTAAAAAGAAGAGAGCAGGAGTTCTCAATTAGTCATCCGCTATAGAAACCAAGGAATATTATAGGACAGCAGCAACGACACCTATAGTCTAACACTTTCCAATATAAAATCCAGCTTTAAGATGTTTATAACTTTTGCCGAGATTTAGCTGTTAGGGCTGATATTTTCCATGCCCGAGGCCTACCTCAGGCTGAATTTGATTGAAACTTTCATCTCAAATGATCCAGGCATTTCTGAGAATGAGATGGGCAGCATGGTTCAGCAGGCAGATAGCACCTGCAGTAGCAGGAAGTGGAGGCACAAGTCTCGCTCACCTCAATAAGATTCACACCTGTGCCTAATGCTAGGATGGGTACTACAAGCAGAGAGGTAAGATTACCTTGCTTTGACCATGTTACATTTTATAGCACCTGTTATAATGAGAAGCTCAAACACCTACGTACAGAACAGACACCTTTCTGACACGAGGCACAGAGGTTGTGTCAGGGATCTGTTGTGAAATTACGTACAAATTCAACTGATTTACGAGCCTCTGACAATAATGGCAGTTTGCACGTGCACACAAGATTTTTACAGCATTATTCAGTGAAGTCTTTATATACCAAACCTGATCAGTGAGAAGGATGCTGTAGGGTCTGGAACAGGGCTTTCCTAGCAATTGTTGCCTGCACCAGAAAAGGGCGATGGTAGCAGCAAGCAGAGGAATTGAGAGCACCAAGACTTTCTCTTCTTTACTCACAGTGTTCACTGTCATAGTAGGTGTAAACAGATGGACATGGAGGTTGCCTGCCTCTGGAGCTGCTCTGGGTCTGCACCCCTATGCCCGCCCGCTTCCAGCCCACCTGGATCCATTTTAAATTGACCCGGCAGTTTCCCTGGACCGCAGTCTGCCCCGTGGAGCCCTCCCCCATGCACTATAGAGTTGCAGGTGGATTGCCCAATGCTCTAGGCTGGCGCCTGCAACTCTATGGTCAGCTGGCCAAAAGCGGAGCTGCAGCCTGGGTCTGCCAACCAGAGAGACAACAGCTCAGCTTTGGACTGGTGCCACGGGTTTGGCTGGCCCACTCCGCAGGCAGTGCTCCATGATGTTCTGGAGCACTGCAAGCGGGGCACTCCACGTGCACATCTGGTGGTGCACTTTTACATGGACTGGCCAGCCCATGGGTGAAGCAGGCTGGTGCATGCACAGCCAGCGTTGTGATCCATCTAAAAGCACCCAGTGTGTCCGCTATATGGAGAAGATGAACGAAATGCAGGGGGTAAAGTGCCTGGGGAGGCAAGATTATGGCAGAGAGGAAGACCAATTGCAGGAATGAGCGCAGTTGTAGGAAAGTGAAAGGGGATTGCAGGTGATGGGACAGATAGGGGAACAAGGGAATTTGCAATAGCCAGTGGGAGGACTGATGGTAGAAAATAATAAAAACATTAGTTCCTGTATGGTCTCACCAATGATCTGTGCAGGAGAAAGGACCCATTAAAACATAGTTTGGCAAGACGAGAGAGAGAGTCTTGCAAAGCTATGTTTTACTGGGTCCTTACTCCTGCACAGATCATTGGTGAGACCATACAGACGTACCCCCACCTCCATCAATCAACACGCACCGAGCAATTGCCGTTTTCGTGCACACACACCCCCACAGGATTTACATGGGCGACACTCATGCATGAACACCCAGATTTCTGGGTGTTCATGCATGGGTCCCGCCCGTGTAAAAAGTACCAAAATTCTAACTATCCTTCAGGAAAGGGAACCTGGAGGCTTTCTGCATGGGATCACCTTCTTGGATAGAAAGTTCCCTGTGACGACTTTGTAATTTTGAATCTCCAGACTGATTTTCATTGCTACCATCACAACCTTGTTTCCATTAGTTTCCTAATGAAATTACAAGATAACATGTTGGTGCGTGTTTGTTTGTTTATGGCAATGGCTCAAAGTCATGTAGTCTCTTTGCATAAATGAGGGGAAAGAAGATACAGGGGCTGATCCTAAGCCCTGCGCAGCAAGTATGCATATGAGGAATACAACATGCATGCAAACCATGTGCAGCTTCCGTGTGCATGCCAGGGTTTAGGATTGGCCCCACATTGGTTAACTCCAGTTTCACGGAGTCCCTGGACTTGCCTTCACACTCTAAAGGGTAGTATTATATTATACATAGAAAATATCATCAAGACTTCATGTGAAAAGCAAGTCTCTCAATTAAGAGGCTAGGATTATATAGGACTAATTTTTTTAAAGGGGGCTGTTGCTTCTAGGTGTGTGAATTTCTGAGTATTGTTTAAAGTGTGGCTCCCATGTTGGACCCATTTATGAGTGATACAAGGAATAAAAGTCATTAATATGACACCTTTAATTGGACTAACTTTTCTTCAATGCTGAGACAAGGCCTGTTTTATTGTAGGATATGTAGGATATTGATGGTTGTGAAAGTAATCTCTTTCATAAACATTAGAAGAAATAATTTAAAAAGCAAGCAAGCAAACAAATCAAAATATGTTGGTTATGACTGACTGTAACTCAAATGTACAATTAAAATAGCAAATGAAGTTATTTTTAACTTAATTTAAAAAGCGATGTGCAATTATGCATCGTGTCAAGTTCTGAGCGATGTTGGGTAAAAACAGCCACTTGGGCAGCATGGTGACCTGGCCCGGGGTGGGAAATTGTGGCTACCCTTCCCTGGGTTGAGGAGAGGCACCAAACTAACGTGCGCATGGCTGGAGAGCTGTCTTACTACCCACACATCCCAGGTAGGGTGGGGATCTCAAAAAATGTGGGGGAGGCCAGCCCTGCTCCCGCCCCACTCCCAGCACCCCACTCCTTCCACGACAGACAGCCATGGCGGCCACTGCTCTGAGGTGGGGATGGCAAGGTCGAACAAATGTGCTGTCCTGCTTTGGCTCATGCAGTTGAGTCTCGGGCTCAGGCCAATGTGGGACCGCATCATGTTTGTTGTTACCCATTCTTGACATCAGCTGAGTCTAATGGTTGTTAGCAAAACAGAATTTAGTCCTTCATCTTTGATACTCAGTGTTTTTATTGTAAAAAAAAAAAAAAAAAAAGTATACCCTATATGTGCTTTATTATGTTAACACTCTTTAAAAACTTAAGAAAATGTCCTTCATAAAGAGGGAGTTGTTTTAATTAGCATGTTTAAATGTATGGCATTTGACAACACATTGAATTTTACACATCTTGAACACTGTTTTGCAAATGTGACCTTAAAAAGGGTTTAGTTAGAAGCTGCAAAACATGAATGACATACACTTTTTATGACATTTTTATGCTAGTTATATAGAAGGATAATGAATGGAAGTTGTGATTTATGAGGCAATAATCTAGTTCAGTTGGTTCCATAAACCTTTGATTATTACACTGTGTATATAACCAAGCTGAGTTATTCTCAGGCTTCAACCAGACAACTCCCTTTAATTATTCCTATTTTATGACATGATGTTTGCTCTTTTACGAAAAGAAATGTTGCTGTAGAAATGGTTTATGTCATTTGTCCTGTTTGTGGTTAACTGTGACCTTTTCAGTTGTGATGGCATTTCCTTTGCTAATGGCAATCATGAAGCGTTATCCAATTTTCTCCAACCACTTGCGGATGATACTTCATGGCACCTCTCTATATTTCAATTATTTCATTTCCATGGTGGCAGCCTCACATTGTTTCCCCCCGAAATTAGCTGCTAGATCGATCGGTTGCTTATGTTATGCCGACGATATGGTGTTGCTATCACAGACGAGGATTGGGTTAGATCGCCAGTTGAAAATATTTTCCACCTTCTGCAACAATAACAAGCTGACAATTAATTTTGATAAATCTAAAATTATGATTTTCTCCAAACAGAATAAGACTATAAACGGTCATCTGTCCAGCAGGTATCTTCTTTCAAATACCTAGGTCTGTGCTTTCACAGAACAGGGTAATGGAAGGAGCATGTCTCTGGTGCCATGGTCACGGTCAGAGGTTCAGCTCTTGCCATTTACAAACTCTTCAATCGACGGGGCAGGGCTGCTGTTGAACCAGCTGTACAGGTCCTCAATGCCAAATCCAGGTCACAACTATTGTATTGGGCAGAAGTATGGGCTCCACTTTTAGCTCATAACCTGAACGTGGTTCAATCAAGGTTTCTAGCAGGACTCCTCGGAAATCCTAGGGGCACTCCCCATGTGGTCGTGAGACTTGAAATGGGGCAAAAAAGCTGGCAGCAGGTGACCTTTGAGGCAGCATTAAAATTCTGGTGCAAGCTCCTTTTGCAGCAGCACTCTGAGCTGCTTGCGGCCCTCCTGAATGAAACACATCTGAGTCCTTGGGTGCAAAAGATGGAGGGACACTTGCAGTCTTTGGGGTTTTCCAGGCGTTATCTAGCACATAAGTCTCTGAATGCACTTATGACAGAGGTTCTGTTGAGAGCAGATGAAATTTATTGACAAGGGGAAATAGAGAAACTGGGTGAATCGCCTCACATGAGGGCCTACTTAGATTGGGTCCCTCTGCGGGGACAAATGGCAGTTTACTTAAGCTCCCCTATATCCCTGAGGGCAATCCGCTTGATATTTCGGGCAAGAGTTAATGCACTTCCATCTCAGGTCTTGGAACGTAGGATCCTGGGGATCCCCTTCTTAGAAAGAATCTGCCCTTTTGATAATTTGATGGTTGAAACCCCAGGTCATATGATTTTGTACTGCCATATGTACGATGACCCAAGGAAGAAGTTCCTGTCCCCTTTTTTGACTAAGTATCCAGGGCGATCCGAGGAAGCTTTGTTGTCTTTATTATTGAATAGTGCTGACATCTTTATCATTAAAACCATGGCATGTTTCTTGTTGTAAATGGTCCTTTGTCAGCATAATTTTATGACGTATAGGGCCATTTTGAATACCTCCACTGATACAGGGGATCCTGGTATTGGGGCTCCTTGTTGAAGTATGCAATGGTCCTTCTGGAGTTTATACTTTCCCCTAGAATAAATGGCCGGCATTTGGGTATATAGTTGTCTCTTATGGACGGTTGTAGGGCTGTGGACACTACTGTATAATGTACTGAGTGGGAGCAACCTTATCGCGCCTGTGGGGCATGCGTAGGCTATGTATTTGGAGTCCCCTAGGAAGTTTTGCTTTTTGGCCATTACTCTATTTGCTGGGACTCATAAAATGAAGGGAGTTATTATGCTTAGTTTCCATTGTAACTTTATTTCTAAATCAAGGTGTGTACTATGATATATATTCTGCATTTTTGTTTTATTACTGGCGGTGTTGTATAAAATGTTTTGGCAATGGCCTATGGCCATGCTTTAATAAATGACTATGACTATATTTAAAAAGTCCCATGAATTGGTGGTTACAATAGTTACTAAATCAGCAGTTACTAACAGACATACAGTATTGTGCAAATAGTCCTTGCCTATAGCAGTGGAAAAAATAGAACAAGAGCTGCTTCCAAGAGTTCAAGAGTAGTAGTTAATAATACACTGTGAAAATGAAACAGTATAAGAAGGTTATGACTATATGTGGACACCATGTAAATTAAATGCCAACAGCCGCCCCGAGCTGTTTGCAGGAGGGGCGGGGTATAAATATATAAAATAAAATAAAATAAAATAAATTAAATATACTAGCTGAAATTTGCATGCCAGGAGGTATACTAAGCCAACCTGCTTTAAGGCAGAGGTTCCCAAATTGGAGAGAAACCCATGTGGGGTCCCACCATCCCTGGATGGAGGTGTGATCCCAAATTATATTTGATAGACTTTGCATGTCTGTCTTGCCACCTGGGGTCACGGGATTATATTAAGTTTTAAAATTGAGTCATCAAGGCAAAAAGATTGGAAACCACTGCTGTAAGGTAATGGCTGAATGAATATGCTACCTCTGAAAGACTGCATTTTGTTGTGGGAGATATCACCATACTATAACACAATTGGATTGCTTTTGAGTGTGCAAATCTCATGAGAAATTCCAGCAGCATTTTCATTGATGTGGTGAATGTCTTGCTAAATATATCTTTCTCTGATTTCACAACTGCTTTTGTTCAGAAAAATCACACTTTTGAAAGTAGCCAGAGGAAGTCAACTCTGGCCCCACGTATACAGAATGAGACAGCATGGTAGACAGGAAATGCAGTGATTCAGTGGGGCCAATTCCAAGCCCCGTGGATCAGCGTCCACAGAATACATGGTGCACGCACTCATGCACGCATGTAAATTGCACACACTCCGGACATGGAGCCCGTAGCCTGCGTACAAAACATGCAGCCATGCACATGCACGGCGGCACCCATAGTGATTGGGATTGCGGCTGCAGCCAATGTCTTTCCTTTCCAAGGATACCCCAGTGGCACTGCTAATGTGCTAAAATTATCATGACAATGAATGAAAACTCTAGGAAGAAGTGTCTTCTTGTTGCTTGGATTAACTTCTCTTTTTGCAAAAGGGCATAGCAGCTTACACTTCACTCTACCGTTTTATGTATTTGACCTGATAGTACTTCACATTGTTCCTTCCTATTTGCCTCTCTTACCCCAGTGCAAATGTACCTGGAGATGCTGCAATTCAGGTCAGGAAATTACATGGAAATAATGTTTGGAACAGGAATAGAAATTGTTTAGTTCACTGAGACACCCATTCCCCAAAGACAGTTATTTTTAAATGAGGTTTAATTATTCATTCTAAGGCAGTCATCCGGTTCCTGAATGTAACCATAAAATATTCAAAACTTGGTACGAGGAATGACAAATGAAAGACTTGTACTCTGCTCCTAAAAGTGCATGTCTAACTTCCGTATTGTTACCAAAAATGTTTCTAACTAGGCACGAGAAGAAATAAGAAGTGAAATATGTCGGCTGTAATGATGTTACAATCAGAGTTTTAAGTCTTAACAATTTAAATATAAAACTACTAATTCAATTTCTACCTGAAAGTAATTTTCTTTTCTGCACAGAAAAGAATGGCACTGTAAATATTAATCTGGCACTTTATGGATGTGTAATTTCACTTTCTTACCCATGATATTATCAAATCAGACTGCTATATGCTGTAAAGTTTCACTTTTTGATGCTATTTCCCCCCCTCCCCCCCCCTCCCCAACAGGCCATTGCAATCTAATAAAACCACAGCTCCTTGTAAAACAGAGTACAGATTGGAAAGATATCGTGGAACACTCTTCAAGCCCTCCAGAAAGGTAGACCCTTTTCACACAGGCCCGCGGTGCAGGGGAGTCATTATGTACCATGGTTCGTGTGCACTGGGTGGGCGGGAAGTTCTGGCGGGTGCACACCTACCTCACCCCATTGCTACCCATCGCCCACGCATGGAGACACCTCCATTTTGTCCGGTGCCTCTGTGCATGGAGGGTGGGTGTGTATGCGTGTGTGCAGGAGCACGCACGCACGCACGCACGCACGCACGCACGCACGCACGCACGCACACACACAGAGCTGCTGTGTGGTTCAAACGAGATTTACCCATGTATGAACACCCAGATATATGGGATGTTCATGTGTGGGTGCTGCCTTTGTGAAAAGGGCCATAGAGATCTAGAGGAGGAGGAGGACCATTCAGGGCCCAAGCTTGAGGTACAGGCGGTAGGGGGTGGATGGGAACACTTTATCAGGGCCCAGGTTGTAAGCCCATTACCACGAGAAAAAGATTGAGGCTAAATTGTAGATGCTTGAGGATGTTTATGCAAACTTACTTCCATGTATAGATGGGATGCCCAGTTCTTGCAAGATCTTGTGAGATTTCCTGGAGCAGAAGCAGTGCTGGAGCAGAACAAGCAACATTCTGAACACTGAGCTTCCCAGAAATAAAAAGATTTTTTTCTTTCATGACTCATGAGATTTTGTGAATGGGATGGGATCCTGGTGGTGGGCCCATGTTACAAGTTTTTCCGGGCCCAGAGCAATGATGCTTGGGCCCTGAGGACAACCTAAGAGAGATGAGTACAAGATTTATTTATTTATTTATCTATTGATCTATTATTAAAATGTATATGCCGCCCCTTCTGCTATAAGCATCTCGGGGTGGTTAACAACATTTTAAAATACATGACAGAATAAAATACTTTAAAACAACCTAAAATCCCCAAATTAAATAACCCAAACCCTCCCTAACCCAAACTCACCCACCCCATCACCCTCGGTAAAGGCCTGGTGGAACAGCCAGTTCTTACATTGTCTACGGAAAGAGGGGAGGTCGACAGTCAAGCGGACCTCCAATGTGAGGGAGTTCCACAGCCGCGGTGCAGCCACAGAAAACACCCTCCTCATGGTTGACACCCGGGGGACCTCGAGGAAGGCACCCCCGGCCGACTGCAGGGGCTGATCCAGGATCTAGAGGATGAGGTGGTTCTGCAGGAAGGTGGGGCCCAGGTCGGTCCATGGAAACCTTTTTATTTGTGTTAACCCCTGAACACAGCAGGCATTTGGTAGTTTTGTTTAACTGCTATTGCTCACTAATCTCAAATCCAGCATGAGGCATGATCCCCCTCAGATGCAATAAAGTGGGTGCAGTGTGATAAGTGGAACCAGAGAATGAAAATAAAGTTTCAAGAGAATCCTAATCTGGTGTGAAACCAGTGCCTTAAGATGGACGATATGTTGTAGCATCAATGGGTCACTGTCATGTAGCATCAAGCAGGCCACATGACGGTAACCTGCTTAGGCTTGCTGGCTGCTGGCACATTTGTTGACCAGGCTGCCAGATGTTGACCAGTATTGCCCAAACGTGTCCATAGGGATCCCGGGTTCTGATCCCGGACATCTTCAAGATCACATCCTGGGATTGCCATGGACAAGCCTAGGAGCAATACATCTCGGGCTACAGTCCACCTGACTGTGTCAGAGCGAGCTACAGCAGGCTACTCGTGTGATATAACCTGCTGTGGCCTGGTCCAGATCAGCTCCGACATAGCAGCAGTCATAGGCTGCTATGACTGCCTGTCATGGTGTGTGTGCGTGCGTGCGTGCGTGCGTGCGTGCGTGCGTGTGCGCGCGCTGAGCACAGCATAGGGCAGAACCTGATGGTCACGTTAGTGCAGCTCCCCAGCTGCCTGGCTATGGGCACATTTGTTCTGTGTCCAGACCTGGTCAGGTCTGTGTTGGTGGTGTGTTCCCAAGCTGGGTTGGGCCTCCTCCCCCTGGTGTCGCGTGTGAAAACACCCAACAAGACCTAGACATTTTGAGGGTCATTAAAAGGGATCCAAACCAGTTTCTTGATCTCTTATCTACAACAGGAGCAGGACAAGTATATGAAACAGCTCAGCCCATTACCAGTTCATTACTTAATTGTCACACTGATTTCTATTTGATTTTGGTGGTAGTCCTCATCAATAATAAGCTGCTGTTAGTAAAGGGGGGAGAGAATTTTAGAAAGCTGAATTTTAATTGCTAATATCTTTTATTCAATTGAGATTCAAGAAAAATCTGACACTGCATTCTAAAGAGTCTTTTTTGAATTACCCATCCCCCCCATAAGTTATGGAAGAATAAAAAAATTGCAAAACATAAATTTGCAAGAAACCTGCACCAAAATATAAATTATGGATATTCAGTATGTCTCACAAACATATTGACCATTTGGAAGTAATCAAATATTTAACTCTACAAAATTGGGTAGTCATTTTTCATCTAATACAGATAAAACAAAGGGCATTTATTATTTCTCCATGAATATATTTTCTTGCCTTCTTGATTTGATTGCAAAAATGTTGTGTCTTGGAAAATAATATTTTCTCTTTGTCAAAAGAGAATTTCAGTAGTGAAGTTGGATTTGACATTGGCCACAACCCCAAACCCCTCTGTGTGAATTCCGCACAGCACAGTGCATTTGTAATGGACATGCATGCAGGATCCACATGGCATGGGATCAGCACCACTGGCTATTATCCGTGAGCCCAGGCTTAACACAGTGGTTCTTGAACCTTTTGTCTGTACAACCCTTTTTGAGATTAAATATAATCCTGTGACCCCAGACAGTAATAAAAACTTGTGAAATATATCAAATATCAGTCAGTAATGTGACCTTATTCACAGATGATGTATTCCCACTTGGGGCTCTACCTACAGTTTGAAAACCTTTAGCTTAAAAAGAGATGCAGTCTAGCAGCCACACAACCTTAAAAAACCCACAAAATGGAGTGTGTACTAAGTGCAGAGGCATCTAGAATGGCTTATAGCAGAGTGAGTGGCCTACTGGACCTCCCCCATACCACCGGGAAAGTGCCCCTTCCACACACGCCTCTTCTTAAGGTAAGTGGTGCCCCCTAAGTCTCCAGCATCTGATGCAGAGCTTCTACGACTATAGTCAAATGGAGCTGCTGGAGATAAACTTTAGCAAGACCAAAGTGATGGTTGTGGGGTGTTGGCAGGCTCGACACAGTTGGTATATGAAGGATCAATCAATTGAGCAGGTTAAGAATTTTAAGTATTTAGGCATTTTGTTTTCTCAATCTGCCTCCTGGTCTGCTCATTGTGAGGCAGCTATTCAAATGGCAAATTTCACTGTTAACGGGATTCTACGTTTTTATGCCTGTAAGGGTGGCTGATTATTTATCCCGGTTTTAAGATTATTTTGTGCTAAGGTATTTCCCCAAATACTTTATTTATTTCTATATTTCTATAATTTGTATCCCGCCCCTCCTGTACTCAGCTCGGGGCGGCTTCCAACAATATAAATCCATGAAAACAGTATAAAACAATTTAAAAACAATCAACAATAAAAATATTTAAACAGGGCCCCGGAAATTAAAACAATAAAACAGGATAGGGGCGAAAACATCCACAACCCTAACCCACCCCCAAAGGCCTGGGCGAACAGCCAGGTTTTACAACACCGCTGGAATTACAATAGGCTTGGGGCCAGGCGAGCTTCCTCCGGAAGGGAGTTACAAATGCGCGGCCCGGGCACCGAGAATGCCCTCTCCATTGTGGCCTCCTGCTTTACACGGGGGACCTCCAGGAAGGCACCCCCGGCCGACCGCAGGAGCCGCTCTGGGGCACGGAGGGCGAGGCGGTCCCTGAGGTACGAAGGGCCCAGACCATGTAGGGCCTTATAGATCAACACCAAAACCTTGAGCCTGGCTCGGCACGCTATTGGCAGCCAGTGCAGAGTCTGGAGCACAGGTGTTATATGTTCCAGACGACCCGTCCCCATAAGGAGACGAGTCGCAGCATTCTGCATTAGCTGCAGCCTCTGAATCAGGCACAAGGGAAGCCCCACGTAGAGCTCGTTGCAGTAGTCCAGCCTCGAGGTGACAAAGGCATGGGTGAGGGAGGCCAGGTCCAGGCCGGAGACGAACGGACGCAGCCTACGCACCAGATACAACTGGCGGAAGGCAGCCTTAGCGACTGCCTCCACCTACCGCTCCAGGCGCAGGTCTGAGTCGTACGACCCCCAGACTCCGGACCTGCTGAACTATAGGAGGGCGAACTCTCCCAATCAGGGGGGCCACTACCTCCCTCGCTCTCCCCACCAACATCACCTCCGTCTTATTGGGGTTGAGCTTCAGTCTGCTCTGCCGCATCCATTCTGCCACGGCTTCCAGACACTGGGATAGCAACGAGACAGCCGGGTCTGGGTCAGTTGAAAAGGAGAGGTACAGCTGAGTATCATCAGCATATTGGTGACACTGCACCCTGAACCCCCTCACGACCTCCCCCAAGGGCTGCATGTACACATTAAATAATAATGGAGACAGGATAGAACCCTGCGGAACGCCGCATGATAAGGCGCGGGGGCACGATGTCTCATCCCCCAACACCACCCGCTGGCTTCTCCCC
>QEPC01000119.1:6487770-6510229 GCA_003113815.1 Sphenodon punctatus | reverse complement strand
TACTTTCACTTTTTCCTTTTATGAAGTTGGAGATAAACTTTACAGCTGGACATTATTTTGCAACCAGAAAAGAAAAAAAAGTTGTGCCATCTTGTGAGACGTTGCGTTTATCTTTAGCAACGTACCAAATTGTCCAAGCTGTCATACTGTGGTAATGATGGGGGCGGGGGGGGGGATCTTTTTCTTTCTTTATCTATATGCCATGAAGTTTCTGTTGCCTAAGCTTCCTCTGTGCAATGCAGTATTTGATAAATTTCTGCTTTATTGCTTTCAACTGTTCTTCCCAGTGAGTGTTTACCACTTCTTATTTGTTATCAACTTGCTTCTTTTCATACTATATTTTCATGTTGGCATAATTTTAATTTTAATAATAATAAATATAAATGTTGAAAATGTCCCTGCCTATGTTCGTGGAGTTTGGGAATGTCTAAGTGTCTATGTTTACCTCAGCAGTATGGACCTCTATTAGGAATCAAGAAGGGAATTGTAGAAACAAGTGCAAGTCCTTTTGCACAAGTCAGGGGCATACGTTAGTTGGAATGATCTCTATGCAGATGATGGACTGGGCCCCACGCCACCCCAATTCTCAGCTGTACCAAGGAGTATGGATCTGTGGGTTAGTGGTACCACCTGTTCCTATTATAGCTATGCCCTTGGCACAAGTGTTGCCTGATATTCATTTTCTTCCACTGTTTTCAGTTGTAGAAAATAATTACTGCAGAAAAGCAGCTGAAATAATTCTGGCAAGACTGTTACTTTAAAACATAAGGATCGATCTAAGTTCTATTTGTAAACATTTGACCAGGTTTTCTGTGTTCAAATAGATGTTTTTCCCCCTCATCTGCATAGTTTATTTCTTTATGAAAATGCAAGATTCATCTAAATCCCAGCCACATGCCAGTACACGTCTTTCTAAGCCTCCAATTTTTCTATCTTCAATTGGGTGCCAGTTTTCATTCCAATTCCTGCATAAAATATCCCTGGCAAAATCACATAATGCCTGCGTAAGTGGTTTATTATGCAGCAGTCCCTAAGAGTGACTGTCCTTAAGCTCAACTAAAGCCTTACAGAGTGAAAAGCGAACTTCCATGCAATCTATTCCCTAACACCATCGTCAGTAAGAAGTGCAAATGGGGCACTCAACAAATCATCTAGTGAGCATTTAAACTAATTAAAATGTGATGAAGACTGTTTTGAAGTTCTCAAATTAGAATTTGGGGAATATGCTGCCTATGTGAAGGGAACAGGGGGTGCTTCTTAAAATTGGCCTTTAGAAGGCCACTGACAGATCTTTTCTCCTATCCGAAATCTACGAAAAACAAACAAAAATTTGACCAAAAAATAAATAAAAGAAATTCCACTTCAAATGGATTTACGTCTGGAATAAGGATTCCCCAGTGAAGGTAGCTTGATTTGGACCTTTATTATTAAGTGAAAAGTTAGGACAGTTGATGGCAATACACAATTTAATATTACCATTGTTGCCGGCACTGGATAGGTTATTTTCCCCTTGTAACTGAACTTGTAGGTGCACAGGCCAGTATTATATCTGGAGACCCAAGTTCAGGGAATTTCCAGCTGCTGCTGCAGCCCCAGCATGCATGGAGTAAAGAGCATTTGGACCTACAGCCAGTCTTTGACAGAAGAGCAGAGGGGCAAAATGTCCTGGGGAGAGAGGTGGGGAGAAACAGAGTTTGCTATTTCAGTAAAGCATAAGCATGGGGGAGCTGGGTTTGCTCCGCCCCCAAAACAGAGGAGACAAGACGGGGATGAGAGGCGCCGCCACCGGCTTGGGAAGTGCATGAACCGAGTCTCGCGAGGCAAGAACTTAGAGGGCGTCATTTTGGGAACACGACCGTGAAGCCCAGGCGTGGCAAGAGGAGCACCAGACGAGAAGCACCCACTCACCCTTGTGTCACTGCGGCCCTTACGCTGGCTGCCCTTTACTGGGGGCTTGGAGGGAATTTTTGCAGCCAGGCCCTGCCTGTCGGTTTTTCAACCTCCTCACAGTGCATGAAGATTACGATTGGCACAAAAAAGGGAGAGGTTGGATGTGCATAGCAATTATTTCTTTGTCGCACTCGCAGGGGTCGTTAGAGTTAGCTGCTCATTGAGTCATCTCCTTACAAGATGGGGCCATGGGAAAGCTTAGAGCAGGGGTGGCCAGCTTACAACCCAGGAGGGAGGGGTGAGCCATACACTGGAGGACATGGGCAGTCCATGGTGTAGCCGCCACCGCCTCCCTCTTACTCCGGTCATGAGAGGTCTCGTACCTCCCCGGTCAGCTGGGCGGCTGAAGTGAGAGTGACCTAACAGCAGAAAGAAGTTCAGTGGCACCGAGGGACATTGGGCCACACAAGTTATAAGTTATTGTTAATAGTTAAAAGCATAGTATAGGCTGGAACCAGGAGGGGCAATGCCCCTTCCCCCAACTTTTACCTTCAGCTAATAAAGAGTGAGGCCTTTTAAACCCCGCACAACGTGTCCTTGTCTTCGTCCGTGGGTGCTGGGGCAAAGAACCCCAGAAGACAGCTATGTAGAGCAAGAACACAAACCAACAATGATGTATGCTTGAGAGAAACAACAAAAACAAAAACAGCAGCAGTGGAGGGAAGGAGGGTTGCGCGTTCTGGATTTGAATTAATCTGCAACTGACTGAAAACAGGCAGATGCGGATTAATCCATATAATCTGCAATATATGATGGATCTGTTTTTACGGATCCAGATTTTCCCCCACCCCTGGGAACCTGGAGTCTACTTACTGGCCTTGGTGGGATTGATTGAATCACTGCCACTGCTGTGTGGCCTTCAGCAAGCTCCCTCACCAGGCTGTCCTCCCTGTTACTTATTTCAAGAGCTCAAAATGGTCACTGGGGCTGTTTTGCGTATATGCAAAATGGCCGCTACCCTTAATCCAAACAGTGGTGTCCAAAATGACGTTGCTGCCATTTTGGATAAGGGCAGCATCTCTTTTGTGCATATGTAAAATGGCCTCAGTGGCCATTTTGACTTCAATAGGAAAATCAGAATCCATAGTTAATCCACAAATTACAGATCCAAATCTGTAATGGAGCTGAATCTGTAATTCAATTCAAATGCCCAGCACTAGTAGGAAGTCAGGTAAGGTACAATGGCACAAAAAAATCTTAGTTTAAAAGTCCTTATAGTTCAACCTCTGGTTGGGACGTCTTTTCCTGTGGTCATGGGAGGGGGAACCAGTCCAAGGCTATGTCATGTTTTTCTAAGCTGCAACTCCATCTGCCCCATTCCCCCAACATAAGTTCACATACAGCTTTTGTTAGCTACTTTGCTTTCAGATAGAATAAGACTGACCCCAAGTCAAACTAGGCCCAGGGTTTTTGAAGAACCTCAACTCCTTTCTACACCAGAGCAGCAATCCACTCACCAGTTATATGCACATAGTGTAGAGTTAAAATTTAGAAATGGTCTCCAAACTCCATAAGGGCCATGCAAATCTGTTCATAAAAATTCCTATTGTTACCTCAATGTGAACTGTAGACAGGCTTCATCAGAATTGACTTGAAGTGGAACACAGTGGTTAGGGCAAGACGTGGATCCCCAAGTTGAACAAAGAGAATGGTTATTCAACCAGCCTGGCTAGCCCTGGAAGGCTTATCCCTATCTGCACTGTGAAATGACATAAGACTAAAGTTCTGTCCTATCATATATTGGTTCTTCCTATTCTGAATATATCAGAAAATAACAACATAAAATAGTACTAATAATATTTGATTTGAGATTTTTCTGAAGTTTTGGATCACTACTTATTTTATCCAAATGGGTTCATTCCTGTCACTGTTTGATTTCCCAAATCATTCAGTCTCCAATTGTACTTCATATCCTATATTCACTATAGCCAACCCCACTCCTGTTTCTGCTGAAACATTCCATTCTTCTGCTTTCCCATCTGAGCTTTGTGTTTCCTTTTAAACTCACTTGCTTTACATTCCCTGCCTCCCTGTCCATTTGCCTTATTGAAGTATGCTAATCACTTATAGTCCCTTATAACACCCTAGGAGGTCATTCCAAATGCTACCTTTCCCAAACTGTTCAGTTCCTCAAATTTTTATTACCTTGCTCTGATTTCACTAAGGCAAAGGTACGCTGAAGATGCTCTCTCTTTTTGGTTGCTGTTTCGCTGTGAAGGTGTTCACTTTTGTAGAGGAGTGGATTAGACAGGCATGCAATTTTAAATAGTTTTCCAGCCTGAGATTACTCTAAAATACTTGCCAGCTGCAGAGAATTGAAGAAAAGTTGATTTCTCTGGTTGTTGCAGCTGTCTGGCTGGCTTTGATGCATTTCAGTAGTCTTCTTGCTGGTGTTTTTTGTTTGTTTGTTCATCCAAATTTATTTTAAAACAATCTCTGTTCTTGTCTCTGGCTAATGTTCCTCAGTTCAATTTCTTTTGCTCTACTGACTTCCTTCCACTTCCCTTGCTTGCATACCCAACAAGGTCTGAACTTTCTCTTAATTCCTGCCAGCTTTCCTGTATTGGAACTCTAACCTCAGCAGTTAAAGCCACATGAGCTGGGGTGGACCCGATCCCCCATGCATCCCATGGCAAGCAATCGCAGCTGCCGCACACCCGGGGCCAGTGTGAAGAACAAGGCAGATGGTTTCCCTCCCACCCCCCATGGGAAAACGAGGCAGGCCTCTGTTGGAGGTCCCACCATGCCCTGGGGCAAGATGAGGTGTCATCCACATGCATGGGTGCCCAACACTGCCCCACCCACCCTCCCATAGCCCGCCCAGTATCTCATCCCCAGCTGTGATGTAGCCATGCATGATAGGGATGGGCAAACAGATCGCGGTTCGGGTTCGTCCGTTCAGTTTGGCTGCATTTGATTCATCCGTTTGGTTTGGCTGTTCGGTTCAGCTGCGTTCGGTTCATCCGTTCGGTTCGTCCATTCGGTTAGTTCACCGGGTTCGGGTTCGGCTGTTTGGTTCGTCCGTTCGATTCGTCCGTTCGTTCGTTTGGTTCATGCGTTTGGGAAATGTTATTGGTGGTTTTTTTGTTTTTTATATTTTTTTTTGTTTTTGTATGGTTTTTTTTTAATCTAATATTATATATCTATCTATCTACACTAAATCTAACTGCTATTAACTATTCTAAATGATATGAACTAAATGGATTATATAAGTAAATCTAATAAGTACACAGGCCTACTCCTACAAACACTAAAACTAAATCACTAACGCTATCTCCGTCACTAAGCTAGCTCCCTAACCTATCTATCTCTCTATAGCTATATCTCTCTATCTATCTCTATATGGGAATGGGGGGGAATCACAAACACAAGGTTTCAGTTTAAGGTTTAAGTTTCATTTCAGTACAAAACTGAAATGAAACTTAAAGCAATCTAATAATCCTACTCAATGCCTGCTGTTCAGGAACAGTGACTAGCTCAGAAGGTGTTGGGAAGGGGGGAGGCAGATAGTTTCATTTCTTGCAAGCCTCTCCACCCCTGGTGCCTGGAAGTCTGCTCCTCAGTGACTAGTACTACCCCTCCCTGTCACCTTACAGTGAACCTTTTTTTGCCACCCGAACGCAATCCGAACTGACCGAACTGTTCGGCCATTTCGCTGTTCGGTTCTGTTCATGTTCGTGTTCGTGTTCAGTTGTCCGAACAGACCGAGTTCGAGCCGAACTCCGAACTTCTAAACCGGTTCACCCATCCCTAATGCATGACTGGCGACAGCGCCTACCACTCAAAGCCCTGCAACAGACCTTACCCTGGAGTGGGGCAGAAAGGGCCCAGGCCCACGAGTGGCAGCTCACTACAGCCTTACCTCACTTTGGGTAAGGTTACTATGTGCTGCATCCCCAGGAGTTTTTTTTGGGAGGATACAGCGTGTAGCAGCCATCTGCCCATCCTGAAGTGGAGTGAACATCTGGTAGCCGGTAGGCATACAATGCACTGCTTCACGTGGTAAGGATGCCCAATCTGGTAAAAATTCTCAAATTGGGTTAGCGTCTCATATGGCTGTACCCAGGTACCCCAAACCATGTGGCAACCCGCATGTGTCAGAATGTGTGCTGCCTGCGCACAGTATAGGGCAATTTGGCAAAATCCTACTTAGCCCCAAAAGTGTGACTTACAGCCTTGAAAGAGGCTCTCTTGGGAAATGCTGGGCCAGGCTTGGACTCCGGGTCACCATAAGAGAGACTGGTGTGTGACTTGTTTGAGGTAAGGCACTGCCCAGAAAAAACAACGAAGGGGAGAGAGGGTTTGTATGTACCTGCATTGTTGCTTGGGTATCTATCAGAAGGGAGAAGGGATCTCATCTTTCCCTTCTTTTTCATCTGGAAAAGCAGAACTAAGAACAGTGAAAGTGTGGTAGAACAGGCTAGTAGGGAGCTTGATCCTTTAAGAAAGGGATTTAGCACCAGTGTAAGGTGGTGCCGGCTGGAGTGGTGCAGACAGTGATGGTGGGACCATGCCTGGGATGCCTCAGCTGGGCCAGCCAGTAGCTGGGCTGAGGAAATGAGGAAGAACAGCTGAGCTTGGCGTGGCTGGAGCCAGCCCAGGTCTCAGACATCAGGGCTGGGGCCAGTCTGGGGAGAGCTGAATGAAGCAGTAGAGACAGGAGGGAGAGCTCTGTCTCTGCCCCAAAGCTGATTCCAGGAGGAACCCAGAGACTCTGTCCTGAAGCTGATTCCAGGAGGGATTGGCCTTGGTAGCAAGAGTTTAGGAAGGAAAGCACTGCTGGGATTAACAGCCTAGGAGTGAGGCTGGAAACGAGACCCAAGGGAGTTTGCATTGGATTACTGGGGTATAGCACGGAAAGTGCCTAGCCAGGGAGCCCTGAGTTGGAGTAGAGACCCAGGAGGTTTGTAAGGGGGGCTTTATAGTACCTGGCCAGAAGGTGTGAGAGACTGTGTGGGCGGCCAGAAGGGGGTGCCTGGCTACCTGTAAATGTAATGGTGGAGAACTGTAAACAAACATATGGTGAAGAACTGATTCCCTCATGGACTGACATGACTGAGAAGTGATCCTGTAGGAACTCACCCTTGTCCAGGTCTACGCTACTACAGGAAGTATTCCTCTTATGGAAGATATCAAGGGCTGCAGCTAACAAAGACCTTTTCTGTTTTTTGAACAAAGTGTCAAGAGTGATGATCAACAAGGAGTTTCCCAGGCTCAACTACAGACCACTCACAGCAGCAGCTAGCACAGGAACTCTAGGAATCCAGTAAGGCCTCTCGGAGTCAGTCCCCTGTTTTGGCTGGATCTAGGGATAGGTGAACGCAGTTCGGAGTTCGAACCGAACTCGGTCTGTTCAGACGTCCGAAGCGAATGTCTGAACCAAACTCTCGAACGAACGAACAGTTCGGTCGTGTTCGGACGAGTTCGGATGAGTTCGGATGCAGGAAAAACATCTTTCCAGGGCCAAAAATTAGGTTTCGGTTTCGTTTTCGTTTCAGTTTTGGTTCTGTTTCGGTTTCGCTATTTTTGAATGTTCGGCCAAGTTCGGCCAAACTGAACTCGACTAAACTGAACCATCGTACCCGAACTCGGGTTTCAAACTGAATGACCGAACATCCGAACCGCGTTCTGTTTGCCCATCCCTAGCTGGATCAGGCAGCAGGTCCTGGCTGTCTAAAGAGAAAGAAAGCAGAGCCGGCTCAGACCAGTCTGGGTGGCCAGGACCAGTGTATCATTCTTTCCTCTGAATACTCTTTTGACAACAAACTGTACGTGGGGCAAAGCAACCAGGGAGGATAGATCGGGGCCCTCTTAGTGGGCAAACCGTGGATCTGGATGGTCACCCAGAATGGTGATGGCTTGATAATGGGATACAAGATTTGTCCCAGTCAACTCTGGTTACTTTCCCCCTTCTTCCTTCAGCCTAGTAACGTGCCTTTATTTTGAATCCTAACCCATGTGTAAGTGGGGAAAATTATTGCCTGCCAACAAAGCCTGCCAAAATTATATTGTCCCAGGTTTTGGGGGGGGGGACCCCTAGAGAAGTGAGCTTAGTTGTCACTGCTACCTATACCTGATGAAAGCATTTAACATATTAGGGTGGGGGGAGGGGAGAGATACATGTCCCTTTCACAAGGCAAATCCATTTGCATGCAAACAAAGAAAAGTTTTTTTCTTTGAAAATGGTACCTCAATAACAATTAAGAAGTGTGCAAACTCCTCTTGCTAGATTACTAGTTTACCCCAGTCATGCCAGACACCAGAAGCTGTTATGGTACTCCTGAGCCTGAGCTGGCCTAGTGCTTTCCAACTATGCCTCTCTCAAGGCTATTGACCACAATGATATGCAAAGTGCCACCAAACTATTCAGAATGTCCCCACCTTGTTCACTGTGGATATGAAGAACAGATGAGGCCTTGTTTCTCAGATGCTTTCAGCATACTGTTTGTGTAGTTCTCACACCTCCATCTCCAACAGATGGAAATAGAGTTTTCCCTGGCCTTTTTCAGGCTTGAAGCCCTACAAATATATCAACTTGTGTACTTCTGTAGGGCTATACACAGCTAATAAGTATAGCACTTAAAGAGATACCATCCTTGCGCCACTATCAATATTTTCATGCTGTTGCTAGCAGGGATGCATAAATCAGAGAATGATGTTTTTGCAGCCTGGTGAGTGTATTTAAATGAGGCACTCCAGACTCATACCACAGGGACTGGAATCAAATATAGGAGACTCCTAACTAATCTCTCTGGTCATTGGTGGACCATGCTACACATGGGATGGTTGTTTCTCCAGCTAACAAGCAGGTGCTTACTGCGTGATACCTATGTGCTTGCTTTCTGAATGACAGAGGATTTATGCAATCACCCCAAAAAGTGGCAAGGCAGATTGCTACCTGGCCATTGCTCTACGTAAACCCCATCTAAAGTACTTATTGTAGTGTCCCCTGACTGGGCCACGGGAAACTCAGCTGGGCTTCCTGTCTGGGACTGTGGGCAGGATCAGGCTGAGGGACTGAGCGGGGTTCCTAGGTACTCAGACACCACCAAGCTGTCACCACACTTCTTTATTACGCCTCAGGGTCTTCTGGGACAGGGACTCACAAGCTTGGCCTCTGACTGGGCCGCAGCCTGGCAGAGCTCCACACTGCTCTTTGTCCAGCTCCCGACTGAGGCTGGGTGGGATCGGACTGCTCAGTCTAGCTGTTCCCGTGCATGGGATTCTGGCCCCTCCCACCACATCCTGCCTGTCCAAAATCAAAGTTTCTTCCTGTACAATAAACAATGACCACAACAAGAAACAAGGGTAAACACATGCACCGGTGTACACAAAAACAGGACTCGGAGTCAGAGGTTGCCAGTACATGACTCACCGACGGGGGTCAGTCTGCCCCACATAGAAGTCTTTGAAGTGGGCAGGTAACCAAGTCTCCCGCCTTCTTCTCACGGGCTCAGTAGCGGGGGGAACATCCTGCATGGACAGAGGTTCAGGAGGTGCTGGAGATGGTGGTACCTGAGAGTGTTCCACTGGGGATAGGGGCGCTGGTGCCATTGACATCAGCAGATCAGGTGGCTGTGAGGGTACATCTGTAGTAGGCTGGGGTGGCACGGCCATGGGGAAGATGGCAGGACAGGGTCAGAGGGAGGAGCAGCTGCAGGGGGCAAGCAGGATGTCTTGTGGAGGTGGCGCTGGTTGCGCCGATACACGTTGCCTTGAGGCGTCTTTACCACATATGACCAGGGCTCTGGACGGTTAGCGATCACTGTGGCAGGGACCCATCCCCAGGGTGTGTGCATGCAAACAGAGTCCCCAACAGTCGGGGAGCGGGGGGTAGAGGTACAGCTCTCCTGTCATGCTGAACCTTCTGGGATATCTGGCAGTCTCTAAGTTGCTTGTGTGTGCTGGGGGGAAGGGGGAGACTTCCGGTTCAAGGAGAGAGGCAGTGGCTGGTAAGGTGCTACGCAGGACCCTCCCCATTAAGAGCTGCATGGGTGAGAAGGGCATGCCCCAAACTGGAGTGTTGTGGAGGTGCAAGAGGGCAAGGTCGGGGTCAGTGCTGTCTTTGAAGGCCTTTTTAAGCATGAGCTTGATCGTTTGGACTGTTCACTCAGCTTGCCCATTGGATTGGGGGTAGGTGGGGATGGAGTGTGTTAGTGAGAAACCCCACACGTGCATCGCGTTGCAGGCAAAGGGGGAGTGATCACACACAATTTCTCTTGAGATGCCATGGCGGGCAAAGACCATTTTCATTTGTTCAATGATTGTGGAGGCAGTCTTGTCAGGGAGCTGCAGTACCTCTGGATATTTGGAGAAGTAGTCCACTATGACTAGAAACGAGTGCCCGTGGAGCTCAAAGATAGCAGCAGCTATTCTGAACCACAGAAGGGAGGGGATGTCATGGTGTATCAAGGATGTCATGGTGTATCATGTATCATGGGCTCTTGCAGATTAGAGGGACGCAGTTCCTGGCAGGAGTCACACCCAGCAACCCATTGCTCTATTTCCACGGTCATGTTGGGCCAGTACATGAGCGCTCGCGCCCTGGCTTTAGACCTCTGGACCTCTTGGTGGGGCAAATGAATGGCACACAGCATGTCTTCGCGAGATTCTTTCGGGATGAGGATTTTTTGACCTACCATTATGAGTCCGTCTTCCACTCGGATGTTTTTTCTATTTCCTCCTTTTTAATGTTTTTTAATTGTTTTAATTGTTTTATTATTGTAAGCCGCCACGAGCTGCCTGTGGTAGGAGGGGCGGGGTATACGTTTTTAAAATAAATAAATAAATAAATTTTCAAGGAGCCGCTCTATGAGCTTAGGATCCATACTGCTGAAGACTAGCTTGTCTTGCAGCATAAGATCCACGGGGGGCCCGAACTCATGTTGGGCCTTGTCTCGTAGGGCCGTGACAAAGGCATCAATGTCAGCAGCCTCATCATAGGGCAGTCACCAGAATCTGAATTTCTCAAAGATGGGGTTCTTCCTGGGCTCGAAATAGCCTCTGAACGCGGTGAGCAACTCCTCTAGCGTTCTCTGAGCTGGGTCGGCATAAACAGCAGGGAGGGTATTGTACACCTCCAGGGCCTTTTCACCCAGGCAGTGCAAGGCAACCGCTATCTGATAGCTCTGTGACTCTTCCTCGGCCTTTGTGACTTCGAGGTAGATGCAGATTTGCTACTCCCACTTTTGCCAATTTTCCTCCAGGTTCCCAGTGAAGCTGAGAGCTAATGGTGGCTTGAAATGCTCCATGCCTGGCTGGGGAGGGGTGGGTTTGGATTAGAGGAGGAACTGCGATGCAAGTAGGAACCGCTCCTAACACATGTAGTGTCCCCTGACTGGGTCACGGGAAACTCAGCTGGGCTTCCTGTCTGGGACTGTGGTCAGGATCAGGCTGAGGGATTGAACGGGGCTCCTAGGTACTCACAGACACCACCAAGCTGTCACCACACTTCTATATTAGGCCTCAGGGTCTTCCGGGACAGGGACTCACAAGCTGGGCCTCTGACTGGTCTGCAGCTTGGCAGAGCTCCACACTGCTGTGTCCAGCTCCTGACTGAGGCTGGATGGGATCAGACCGCTCAACCTAGCTGTTCCCGCATGCGGGCTTCTGGCCCCTCCCATCAACATGGTGGGATGCATGCAAGGCACACATCGCTACAGTTATAGGGTCCATCTGCGAAACAGAAATTAATTAGCATTGATCAGCTAGGCTCTGTCCTAACATCCTGAATAACTATGCCCCACACTTTGCCAGTTTAACTGAAATGCACCCTCCTATTATTTGTTCGAACAAGAAATGTCCTCTCGCCCTACAACAAATAGAAATGACTGCTTTCTGATTTGTATTACAGCAACTCGCTAGCCAGCTCAACCTTTTCAGTTTTAAGTTCCCGTTGTTAAGAGCTAATCTCCTGTCTGCTCAAACACCAGGTCACATGTTGCAAAGCTTTGTAGCTTCCCAGAACAAAAGTATCCAGTCCAACCTGCTAGCATGGCTATAGTTCCATTCATGTCACACCTACCAAAATTATCTCCACTCTATCCGGTTCCTGTGCTTTGTCAGATATATATAGAATATCAGCTGTTGAATTCCTTTACACACAAAGTCACTGTCTCTGCTGAAATGTCCTTTTTATATTTTACTACTTCCTTGCTGCAGCCACAAAGAGCAATTATTCCTTTACATGTTTCCCCCTTTACATATTTTCCCCTGAGCACCAGACACCAGGTCCAGTGTTCATTAAATGACTGCAACACTCCTACGTTTTCCACGCAGTTTCTTATAGGAAGATGGTACTTATCTGGAACCAGATTCTCTCCTGTGATGAGATCTGCATGACACAGGAAAGGAGACCAGGCTATCAGAGAATCAGTTATAGCTCTCTGAATCTCTGCCTAACAGAGCTCCATTCCCAGCTGGATTTTCTAATCCAGTTGACAGTTTATATATGGGTACCTATGTTGCTTGGTCTATGCCCCATCTTCCCTCCTCATGTCCTGTGACAAATCTGAGAGTGGGAGAGAGGCGTACCTTTACATCAACTGGGAGCTGCCACCCAACAGGGAATTCTGAGCTGGAAAGAATAAATGAATTACTTTTTAAAAGATCCAGTCATGTACATCTCTTAATCATTCCTTGCCCACACCAACTCTGTCCCGACTTGCCAAACTCTTGGCCAAATAAAAGGTCTTACATTACCTCTAGAAAATGCTCAGGCTTGGGCATGAAAAATCTGCATGAGAGGAAGGTTTTATAATTGTGGAGCAGCCACCATGAATGCCTGTCTATGCGGCTGCACTCTTACCATATGATCTTGATGCACTGATGGAATTTTCAAGAGACCTCAAAGATTGTAATGGAGAATCATTATGAATGTATATAATTTAAAGATTACCCCTTCAAGGGATGCGCACCAGGGACCCATGTCAGATTTCGTTTTGATTTTTTGTTATTAAAAACATTCATTTTCGTTATCGTTATTAACAAAATTTTGATATTCGTTATCGGTATCTATCGATTTTGAGTGATAACACAGACTTTGTTTTCGGTATTTTTTCCATTGTGGGTTGCAGCCAGTGGCAAAAGTGCTAACAGACACCTGCCACAGACTTCTCAGAGGTTGAACTCCTTTCTCCCTTTCTCATTATAATGCAGTAGTAATAAGTGCACAATGACAATATGAAAAATTACTAATATGTATGCCTAATCTAAACCTACACATAATAACCTATACTATATGCAATATATTCCTAAGTATCTATATCAATAAACTTCTATCTGCTATGTGTTCTATGTAAGTATCTATCCTATTCCTATCCTATAATGCTAATATATATAATAAAAAGCCTAGTATCTACTAATATCTATTCTATTCTATTTATAATATGGACAGGCAGACAGGGGAAGGGGAAAGGGAAAAAGAAACTATAGGGTAAACCTATCTAATATCTATATTATCTATATCTGCAACATCCATCCATCCATTCATGTATGCATGGATGGATGCATGCATGCGAGACAGACGGGGAAGGGAAACGGTGAAATATAAAGTATAAGGTAAGGTATGACACTGAGGGCTGGGGAAGATTTTAGTACAAGCACTAGAGTTCTGTAAATGCAACGTGATGCAGCAAGAGCTAACACAGAACAAAAGGCAAACAGTCTGGCCCTGGAACACAAAGGGTTGCAGTGCCCTCTCCAGAGCCCCCATGATTGGTTCTGGGAGGCAGGAGGCATTGAGCAATTACAGGGTGCCATTCAACTGCCTGGGATCTATTTACGCTGCTCATTGGCCAGTGATTACATCCATCAGGTCCTTCCCCTTCCATCACAGGCCCAGTTCAAGGGTTCAACACTTTCTGGCTTCGAGATGTCTGCTCCCTCCTCCCCTCTCCATATTTCCCTCCCAAACCCACCTGCTAGGCAATAATGAAATTAATAACTTTTTTCATTATCGTTATTGATTTTGTTATGTATCTTTGTTATCATTATTGCAATAAAGACGATCAAAATAAGAATGCCGTTATTGTTATCAGTATAACAAAAATGAAGTGTGCACCCCCTAACCCCTTCCACCATTAAGATTTGTTCACGTACCCCTATACTGATCTGCATAGAGAATGTGTTAGTTTAACATAAGCATTAAAATGATCCTAGGGCCAATTTCAGTATTAGGACCAACATTTTAAAAAAGTGAATGGGCTTAGCTATCTAAGAGATTTAAACAAAGAAGTTCAGGTGATCTCTTATTGGACCAACTGTAGCTGGTGAGATTATGCAAGCATTCAGGCCAGAAAGGGCCCCTCCTCAGGCATGTAACATGTCAAAATTATAGACTTGGGGCGCTGTTAGACGATCCCGCTCGCAAGTGGGATCGTTCAGTGCCGGCATCTTCCCCCCACCTTCCTCTGAATGCCATGTCTTATACTCAGAAGATGCATCAGACCCGGCGTCCAGTGTTTGTGCACATGCGCGCCCTTCTGCGCGTGCGCACTCGCCAAAAGAACCCAGAAGTGCGGCGTTAAACCGGCACTTCGGGGATCCGCGTTGGAGGGGGCAGGATCACCTGCCCAGTCTAACGCGGGGAAGATCCAGCTGCGCTGTTTAAACGAGCGCCAAGAAATGCAGCTGATCAAAGCTGCATTTCTTGTCTCGTTTAAAAGCGCCCTGAGACAATGCAGGGCAGGCAGATGGGATAGGAGGTAGCAATCTGGGCGGAAGTGGATAGGAAAAAATAACGTGGGAGTGGACTGTAGGTGGAAAAAACGGATATCAGACATTGGGTGTTTTTAGACACACATTTCTCCTGGATGTTTGCTGTAACATCCAGAACTTTCTGTGTATCTAAATCACTCATCAAGATCTTAAACATCTGGATCTTTGAACTTCTGCGTGAAACTTCTCCCAGAACCTTTGTGTGTAAAAGGTTCTCCTGGTAAACTGCTTTGCTCCAGGCAGCTGTGGTCACTTGGTTTCCATGGCAGCTTGTCACATTTACAGCTGCGTCTACTTTAGACTCCCACCTCAGGGCAGTGTGTGTGTGAAAAATGAATTTGGAACTAAACTTGTGGACTTGTAAACCCAGAAGATAGAAACATACAGAACTTTAACGTGTGTCTAAAAATGCCCATTTAAAACAACGTTGTAAAAAAACATTGGTGTAATAGACCAAGAGACAATAGGTAAATACTTAATGTAGATGGAGAACTAAGCCAAAAACAAACTAGAGAACATCACTTGAACTACTGCTTTGTCACCATCTCGTATGTTTGGGACCAATACAGCAACCACCATATCTTAACCACCTAGGTAATTTTTTCAAAATCCACCTCTTAGTCTGGAGATAATTCATATCTTTTTCTTCATATATGTAGACTTCCATATCAAGACAACATCTCTAATTAGGAAGCATTTTCAAGCAAGTGCCTAATTTAATCACATGTACAACTGGATTTGTCTTCTATGTATTTGTTATGTATGTACGTGTTGGCGGTACCAGCATGCACAATTATAATTTTTGTATAATACAGATGTTTTTATATGGTTTGGCCATGGCGAAGGTCTGTGCCGAATAAATGAATGTATTTGTTTAAAAAAAAGAAAAAGAAAAAGAAATAGTTAATTGATATCATTTTATTTATTTATTTATTTATTTTGCAGATTTATACCCCACGCCTCCTGCAAAGCAGCCCAGGGAGGCTTACAACAATAAAAACACAATAAAAACAGTTTAAAACATCCAATATAATAATATTAAAACAGGGCTAAAAAACAAATAAGATAATAAATAGTAGATAGGTGGGGGAGCTAAAAAACCCTCATCCTATCCTCCCACCCTCCCCAAAGGCCTGAGCAAACAGCCAGGTTTTGCAACTTCGCCGGAATGTCAACAGGCTAGGGGCCAGGCGAGCTTCCTCGGGAAGGGAGTTCCAAAGGCACGGCACGGCCACTGAGAATGCCCTCTCCATTGTGGCCCCCCGCTTAACACGGGGGACCTCCAAGAAGACACCCCCGGAAGACCGCAGGAGCTGCCCTGGGGCGCGGAGGGCGAGGCAGTCCCTGAGGTAAGAGGGGCCCAGACCATGTAGGGCTTTATAGATCAACACCAACACCTTGAATCTGAAATCATGGGGTAATTTCAGACGTTACGATACCACGGTCAACCACAATGAATCCCCCATGGTGGCTGCAGTACTGTAACGTCTGTAGTGCTTTTCGCCATGACCACGGTTCTGGACCTTCGGCTGCCCAGAGGTCCAGAACCATGGTTAGCTGGACGACAGTCCGGAATCGACGGAAAGTAATGTCTGTTACCTCTGCCAATTCTGGACCATGGCCCAGACCCGATGCGGGATTGGGCGCAGCGGTTGGATTGGCTGCTGCGCCCGCTCATCTCCTAGAGGCCGGTCGGCATGGGGAGTGCAGGGTGAGGCGAGTCTGTGTAGCCGCACATCACGCCGCACAACCCCGCCCCTTCCCCGATCCCCTGTAGGAATCAGTCAGCACGTCTAAAGGACGGCCGGACTGATTCCTCACCGGCATCCAAAATGGATCCTGGTGCATGGTTGGACATGGCGATTGCACATCTGAAATTACCCGTAGTTGATCTTTAAATTAATCTCTCATTCAAAATCCTTAAGTGACCCCTGGAAGATTTGATCTGAGTCCATGGATGTATTTTGATTACAATGTACTTGTTATTTCCTTGTGCCGATCACTTCAAAGTACGTTCTGTCCATCACCGCTGTCATTGTGAGATAGTATATCAGAAGCAGTAGCTTCTTCCAAATGAAAATTCTGTTTCCCTTTGGAAATCTCAGTTGTCCTGGGTTCTTTGTTCAGACTTTCTCTGTGGTTACAATGCTGTCCGAAAATGTTATTTTTAATAAATGCTCAGAGAATCACCTACCTATTTGACAGCTGCTCCAGCATATCATGCTTTTCATTGCAGTATACATTATGTGTTGTACTGGAAGTGGTTTATTTGATGGCCACGATTTTGTGACAAGAGCCATTCTGCACTTCTTAGCTCCAAGGTATATTTTCAAGAACCTCCTGGAAGAAATGAATAATCCCAGGAGCACAGGTGGAAAACAACTAGATCTGAATATGACCCCATTATGTTTTTTTTCCCCTAGAGTACCTGTTTCAAAATCTCTGATGATGAACTCTGAAATGTTTCAGTCTTGAAATTTAATGTCAAGTTTCATAGTTCTGTTTCATAGTCAAGTTTCATAGTTCTAAGTATGTATAAGTTTAAGTTGAGACTTTGCCAGATATTTTAATGGATTACTTGGGAACTCTTTCCTTTTTGTGTTTTGCTTGTTCGCTTTTGAGAGCATGAGTTATGATTAACATTCAGGCCTTGATATCCTAGCAATTGCTTTCAAGCAAGCTCTATTAAAGCTTAATGTATTGATATAATATAGGTGTTTGTCATAGACAGTATTCAGAAAAGTTTGACTTGGGTAAAAAGTTCTAATATTGTGCAAGGTCTACCAAAGGATAAACAAACATTTTTTTATCCACAGATGCTCATTGAAAACTTGCAGATTAAATTAAAACAGATGCTTATTCAACTTTTAGGCTTAAATGAATTTATATAACAAATTAAGATACCATGAATGTATGAGCATGTGTAAGTTTAACCTTCTAAGACGACATATTTATCAAGGACACAGTTATTGTGATTAAAGGCAAGTGAATAATTTCTAATGAATTATTTATTCAACAATATTTGCACTGTTTCTATTTACAAATGTTCACAGTTTTCTCAAGCTGATCTGTCATTTAGTTTTCTGTCCTTGAGTACATTTTGTATCTTTTGTTTACTCTTTGTGTAGCTACTCAATAGTAAATATCTGAAATTTGATCAGTGTTATCTATTCTGTGGTGACTTTTTTCTCAAGCATGGCTTGATGTTTTTACCTCAAATACTTGAATTTTGTGGTGTGAATGATTGCAGGAAAGGACTTTAAAAATCACCTTTCAAGAATATTTCAACGTAAGAGCTTAAAATTTGCTTTTCAGCAAATTCATGCTGCTAAACCTCAAGCTTACCCTTTTTGCAGAAAGGAAGCACAAGAAGCATGAACAAAATCAACATAAATTCATATTCAGTCTTAAGTGAGAATCCCCTGATTTTTTTTTAAAGACCTGCTCATGATTAAAGAAGACATCAGTGTCACATCACCACAAATTCTTCATTCTGTAGAAAGATGAATTTAACATGTCTGTCATCACTGCATTGGCTGTAAAGGGGGAAAGGTTGGTGTTGAAAATAAAATATTAGGCCAGCTGAGAGTATCTGAATTCATGAATTAGCTTTGGTATGAAACTCCTGTGAGACTTGGAGCAAATCACTTTAAGCAAATTGTCCAGCTCCACTTCTAGTGTTGGCACAAGTCCCTTGAAGGGAATGGCACTTGCATCAGTGCTAAAAGCTAATCCCAGCATTAAACAGCTAGAGGAACATGCTGTTAATCTCTCTCTATGATCATAGTAGTAATTCTTCACCTCAGAAAGAACTGATGAGGATAAATGTTAGTAGCAGTGATGTACAGTAATAAAGGCCTTGAAAACACCTAAACAGAGTTCTAAGGAGGACTATTCACTCCACACAGAATAACACTACAGCTAACAATAATTATTTATTTTATACATTTATATCCCATCCCTCCTACCTCAGGCAGCTTGGGGTGGCTCACAACCGCAGCTTAAAAATACAATGAAAACATACAACAACAATATAAATCCTATAAATACTCAATATAAATACAAACAGTGTGCAGCAAACCATCCACAAACCCTGCCTCTGACAACCCACCCCTTAACCCGCCCCTTCACCAAACACCTGGTAGAAGAGCTGGTGTTACACTGTTGGTGGAATGTAAGGCTTAGGCTGAGGCGGACCTCTACCAACAGAGAGTTCCACAGCACCGGAGTGGCCGCCGAGAATGCCTGCCTGTTGGTCCCGGGGAACCTCATGGAGGGCTTCACTCGATGACTGCAGGAGCCGCCCAGGAAGTGAGGCGGTCCCTCAAATAGGTAGGACCGAGACCGTTTAGGGCTTTATAGGTCAACACCAGCACCTTGAATTGGACCCAGAAAACTATAGACAGCCAGTGCAGTGCCCGGAGCACTGGCATAATGTGCTCCTGGCGACCCATTCCAGTGAGCAGATAGGCCAGTCGGAGTCTGAGACATGGGGCGGAGCTGTCTTACCAGATATAACTGGTGGAATGCACTCCTGTCCACAGCCAATGCCTGGAGATCCAGACGCAGCTGTGGATCCAGGAGCACCCCCAGGCTCCTAACCTGAGATGCAAACATCATCAGTAACAGGTAATGCCCCCTCATCCATAATGCCCTACCCGCCAATGAGCATCATGTCCGTCTTGTTGGGATTCAACTTCAGTTGGCTCAACCTCATATAGTCCGAAACAGCAGTCCGACACTGAGAAAGCACTGAGTCTGCAGGACCTGGGTCAGATTAAAAAGGCAGGTATAGTTGTGTGTCGTCAGCATACTGAAGACAATGTATTCCCCATCAGAATTATCTGGTCGTTCAGAAGAATTGATTAGTGTCTTGGGCTAGAGAAAGTTAAAAAAAATAATAAAATTTACTTCTAAAATTGCACTCAAACCAGTTGTGTGTCTTCCTCAACTAGCTTATAGTGTTCCAAATTTTTCAGAATTTCAATGTCACCCTCTCCCCCATCAGTTCTAGTCCCATCCACTGTTCATACAACAGTAGAGAGGAATCGCTGACTTCCTTGCTTTGTTGTCTTTATTCATTCTTTTTGTAAAGAGATAAATAGAAAGTTTTAAAGTACAGACTAATGTAAAATTTTGGACAGGGTGGGAAGTATGTTTATCAGAAAATAGACAAAAAAATCATACATCTTCCTCCAACCAAAGTACAAGTCACCAGCTGGACTTGTGGGGAGAACAATCCTGATTCCTTTCTGAACAGCTGAGCAAGAAACAGGGAGACAGAGGGTGTTTTAGGCAACTGCCTTCCCACCCATCATGCATGTTGCAGGACCGTATTGACACCCTATGCAGCCCTGCAACAAGCATAATGGGTGGGGAGGCTCATCTTCCTATGCAAGGCCTGAATTGGAGACTTGCATTGCAGATAGAGTAGCACTCCTCCTTCCCCAGTAAATAGCTTATCATTGGGAAACCAGGAGTACTTCCCTGCTCATAATGCAAGCCCTGTAGGAGATTGCACTGCAGACTAGGTTTTACGATTTTTGCTGGTTGTTTACACTTTAAAATAATTGTATATATTATAGGAAAATTTACTTCTGTAGTTGTAAATGGTTAAGAAAGTCCTGAAGGGTCTCCTCCATGTCATCCCTCTCCCAGGTATAGTCACATAGTACCAGCAAGTGGTATTGCTGAAAACAGGACAGGATGCCAGACTCTTTTCTCTTGCACCAGTTATAAACGATAGAATTCTGTCGTTTGCAGTGGAATTATATTTACATAAACAAGGTTTACTGGAGTGTGGAATCAGGCCCAGAGTTGCAAGCATGCATCTATTGAAAGCCTGTGAATGTTTAAAAACAGTATACACACACACACACACACACACATTCACACTCTATTAGGTAATTTTCTGATGGAGTCAAATACTTCTGTATTGTTGGCGCACCCCAAAAAGGAGATAGGAAACATGGCTGCACCCTTTATTAATCCAATTACAACAATTGAAAATAGGTGAGGGGGTGACATCGCCTATTGTGATTCAGGTCCAGTATCAACCATAAACTCAAACACGCATTAACAACAGAGGAGGCCTCGATAACCTCCTCCCAAAAATTAAGGCCTCCCCTTTGTCCAGCACTGGGCGTGCGGCCAAAGGAGACGTGGGCCTTCTGTACTTGAGTAAGGCATCTGGCGCCCCCCATACTATGCCCTACCACCGTACCAGGTCACCCTTGCCCCGGGGAACCAGCGCCTCGCCTGCCATACCCTGCAATGCGTTAAGTGTGGCTCCCCCATCTCTTAAGGAGATGCCTCCTACAAGCAACTTATTCTAATTCACAACCGATACTGGACCCCCGCCACCAGGCGCCGCACGACTTACAATGTGGGTCCGCCCCCCCACCTGTCAATAACTTCTAACAGTCTATGACGTAGGGCTTGCAAATACAAGACATTACTGGCCTGCGACAGGTGGACACCATCCCCCCTAAATAATTCTAATTGTCTATGTGAAATTGCCCCATGCCTAATTGTGTCCCCTCCAATTCCCCTCCACCACTTCCCAATTTCCCTATTAACTGCCTTTCTAGTTTTATCTACCTTTTTCGCTGGTACCCTGTCCCCCCAACTAACCCTTTCTACTAATTCGGTCCAAATCACCTTACACCTCTGTAACATTTCCTTCACTACCCAGAGATCCCTCTTTATGTCCCTAATTAACTGTACCCCTTTTATCCTCAGCAAATCATTCTCCCCCAGGTGAACCACCAGTATATCCAGCCTGCTCCCCTTGCTGCACGATGCAAGGCTCGCGATTAGCTGTTGCCATTGTATCCCGCTCAGCCCATGTCATTCGATCACTGCCAATTCTGACAAACCCAACTGGGTTCCCAGGCCGTTGTTCCTTGCCGCCTTGGCTGCCCAACGCACCAGGCTATGCCCCATAATCCAGATTATCGGTCTGTGGTCCAGGGCAGGATCTGTCAAAGAAACACAAATTAGTTTACTGTGTACCATCGGCTGGGTACACATATGTGCGGTAAGCCCTTGACCGCCACCGCCCAATTCTCTGTATATCCCTGGTGTGTGAACTGTACTCACTGGCAGGGAGGCCAAGCCGGGTCAGTGCTGCCTGGAGGACAGCAACGAATTGGTACCTGCTAACTGGTGCACCACTTAGATGACAAAAGAAAGGGCCAGCCACCTTCGGGCGGATTTCCCTGTACAGCTGGATGGCCAAGACTGGGCAGAGCCCCTCCATCCCCCAATCTAGCCAACCAAACGGTGTGCCCATATCCCTGCTGATCCGTCTTCGATCTCCTTAGGTGGACAGTTAGATGCTGGTCACCGAGTGTAATGTCCTGCAGTGTCTTTGCCACTGCCACTGCCATTGCCTGATTCCCTGGCTGATTCAACTACCAGCTTGCTTAACCCTAAAGGCCCCAAAAAATGCAACTTTGAACAGTGCTGTAAACATGCGCGTTTCAAACTCATCATAACATAACAAAGCTAATGAACCAACGATTCTGCCTAGCAGTGGCGGGGTAATGGGGAGCCTAGAATCACCTGCAGGTGGCTGCTTGCAGGACCATGCCTCGATTATTTTGCAGGCAAAGAAACCCCTAACTGGTGTTGGGTGACCCACCAACTGACTCATAAAACCTATTGCTGCTAACATCCCGGCAATCGTTCTTGCCGCTAATCCCTCCCTCCTAAGGGCCATGGCAAACTGTAAAACTTGCACTTCAGGGATGGGAAAACCCAGACTCCATTCGTGCTGGGCCCAGAAGTG
>QEPC01000119.1:6441079-6476714 GCA_003113815.1 Sphenodon punctatus | reverse complement strand
TCCCAGATGTGAGAATGGGAGGAGCTACTCGAAGAACAACAGAAGGTTGCTACCTTGTAAACAAGGTTCTTCAGGATGGCCCCCATCATTCTCACAACTCCCACCCATCATACCTCATGAAAACTTTTAGAGCCTGTTTAGGTGTTGGAAAGAACCATCAGTTGAGGGTGGGAGAGTGCTTATCTACTGCAAAGCTTGAGATCACTACGTGGTCTTTTGATTATTAATGAGCTAGGTATATGCCATTGATATATCAATGGGTATATCAGGATATATTCCAGTTGGTAATTGTAAAATTGGTATTGGAAATTTCTGATTTGGTAGTTTCTGTGTACTCGGTCCGTAATTGGGTAGCCCGACAAGTATCCAATGCGGTACTTGAAAATGTGGGTATTATCCATGGGCAGCAAATCAGCTACCCATTTCAGCTCTTATAAAATAGCTTATTTTTCTTCACTGAAGTGGGATAGCCTTTTATCTAAACCATCCCTGCTGGATATTTGTCTGTTTTTTAAGGTTCCTGGATGGAACTTGCTCAACCTCCTTTGGTAACTTGACCAATCATCACGCTCAGGGGTGGGGAACCTTTTCCTTCCTGGGGACCACTTTGAAAACTTGCACAAACTCTGAGGGCTGCACAGAAGTTGGAGCAGGAGTGCTTAAGGGATGCACTCAAGAAAAGGAGGGTCCAGATCATGGATATGTGCCATGGAACTGTCCCCTCTCCGTGTTTGCATGACCTCATCTCTGCTCCTCTCTCTTGAGCTCAGTTATTCAGTAATTGGAGGTTATTTATTTATTTATTATTTGTATTTACAAATACTTATATCCCACACTCTCCTGCACACAATGGCAGCTCGGGGCAGCTCACAACAGAAAACAATAACATTTATAAAATTCATAAAATACATTTACATTTTAAAAGGGCACAAGTAAACCCCTCCCCACAACCCAACCCCCTCTACCTGTCTCCCTCCCCAAGAACTGGATCCAAGGGGCCAAATCCAGGAAGTGGAAAGAGGCCACATAAAAACTTGTCACGGGCCACATTTGGCCCCTGGGCCTGAGGTTCCCATCCATCCCTGGTCTAACTTCTCCTAAGATTTTTCCTAGTATTTACTGACTATCTTACCTTCCCAAACCTATTCAGCCCATCCCACAAAAGCAGGGTCAGGGTGGATTAATAGAAGTTATAGTATTAGGACTTTATTAACATAGGCCATGATGAGGATTTCAACTGTAGGTCACAGTCTTCAAGCCATTTATTCCAAAGGTCTCCTAGTCATTCAGTTCAGTGCAGCTATTGAGGAGGAAATGGTTGGAGGATTGTTCATGGCACTTCTTTGCTCATTGTGTTAAATCTGGCTGCTCCTTTTTATTGCCTTATACTAGCATTTGGCATAAGGGTACATTTAAGTCTGTGGAACCTTATTTTTTTTCAGATATTTTAAACAGATTTAAGGACTCAGGGCCTGAGGATCAATTCCTTTCATATCTCAAAGTTCCTGTGAAATTGGGTTAGTTGCTTAGTCTCTCTGTGCCCCAAGTCCCTATTTATAGGGTTGATACACTTCCATGACTCTCAGAAATGTTGGGACAATAGGCATAGGAGAAAACCTGTGACAGACACTTAGGAGACACTTTAGATTTACATCAGTATTAGGGATGTGTGAACACAGCTTGGATGTTCGGAGTTCGGACCGAACTCAGTCTGTTTGGACGTCCGAACCAAATTTGAAAATGGCCAAACAGTTTGGTCATGTTCGGGTAAGTTCGGATGAGTTCGGGGGTGGGAAAAATGTGACTTTGGATGGGAAAAATGTGAATGGAAGTGGGAGGCAGCTGAGGAGCAGATTTCCTGGCAACAGGGGTGGAGACCAAGGGTAGTTTCAGGGCCAAATGATACCGATACCAAAAAAAAATCTTTGAATTCGGTATCGATAGCGCTATTTTCGAATGTTCGGCCAAGTTCTGCCAAACCGAACTTCGCCGAACCGAACCCAAACTCGGGTTTCGAACCAAACGTCCGAACATCCAAACCGTGTTCTGTTCGCACATCCCTAATCAGTATGAAAGGAGATTATAATCTGGATTATAATTTTATCTTGACAATGTCAATTTAAAATCTCTGAAGTTTGTCTGCAAAGTGTTTTAAAGGTTTTACAAGACCAGTTGTTTTTCCTGAGAGGGGCTCATACACATACTTCAAAGCGCAGGAATGATGTGGAGAAGGCCATGGCATCTCCGGTCTTTGAAGGCTTTGAGATATCTGCTGGTGCAAAGCAGACAGAAACCAGAAAGTGTTTTTTATTTTAAAAAAACAACAACAAAAAACATAAAATTTAGTCACCACAAAGTATCTTTTAAGAAAATCTTTCAGTTTTTGTTAGATGTAAGTAATGTCAGGCCTAGCTTCAGGCACTTCAGAAGAAAAAACCCGTAGCTGATGCTGAAAAAAAAAATGTTCTTATTTACTCACATTGGGGATTTGAGGGTCTTCTCTTCAAGTGCTTTTAAAAATTTGGTTTAATACATTAAAAAATGAGTTTTATAAGCTGGTTTATAATGTACTATACAATTATGTACAAAACTTCCCCCAAACAAATTAACCTTTGTAGGTGTGTGCATGTGCAATATTTTTAATACCCCAGATTAAACTAATACAAATGCTTTTTCAATAATTATGCATTTTCAACTAATTTTCAACTATAAACTGACATTCATGCACACCATACAGTGGGCAAATTTACTGCCCTGGCTAGTACAATACTATACCGTACATGGTACTCGGTTTAACTACTACAGCAAGATGGAAGCCTCAGTTGACTCAGATATGAATGAGCAAGGGCATGATTCTCAGTCCATTGAATTCAGTGGTTTAGCTGCCACTGACATTAATAGTGCCTGTATGGGTGCAATGCTGATTCGTTATAATCAATGGGAGTTTTGCCAATGACTTTAATGGGAGGTGAATTGCACCCAAGTCTGTAAGACAAAGAGAAGTTAAGTTTCTCATAGTAATATCAGCAGCACACAATTCTTATGTCTGGTTATTGTATGTTTAGTTAGTTCATTTCATGTCAATAAGACCATAACCTCTTCTGGATTTTTCAAAATCAATGACATTGTATATGTAATCAGTAAACCAAACACTAACATTGGAAATAGCCCTCAAACCAACAACTCCATTGCAAACACTTCCAAAAAACTCTGCAAAAGTTTTCATTCTAGATCTAAAAATTTCCATCCAACCCACCCCAATTAAAATACAGAGCTCAGCCAAAAAAAGAATTTGAGAAGAGGAGGTTTTCTCCATAAATTTAGGTGATTTGAACTGCACATGAATATTGTGCTTCTAATTTGTGGATGATTGGACTCTATCTTTTAAGAGGAACATATGGCTTATCAATGTGCACTACTGCTAATAATTCAAAGGCATCCCTCTAAATCCAGCTAAGGCAGCTGTTTTTCTGGGTGCACCATGATGTTTCCTGAGAGAGCAAGGATGAGTCATTGAACATCTGTGTTTGGTACAAGTCAGAATGAGGAAAAAGTCAATAGAGAAAAGTCAAGCTGTTGTATCCTGCCTGCACCTAGCATCTCCAATATTGGTAACCCCAGATGAAATAAAGATTAAAGCAGTGGAGGTTAAGTTGTTTGTTTATATCATGCAGTGAACTCAATGACTGAATACTAAGCTGCCTTGAGATGGTTTTCTTAAATTCTCTTCTAAAATGATTGTAGAAATGTGGCAAATTCTTGTAGGGATTTGGGTAATATGACTGCTGAACATATCGTATGTGGTATCTATTCACACACATTATTATATACTGAAACGTTTGCATGCTGAATATGAAAGCTCAAAACCCGTATTTGTGCAGACAATAGACATGGGAAACAAATGTATTCTGGAAATAGCACAACTATTAAACCATTGAAGTTCCTAATTTTTTTGAATGCATAACATTGCTTTGTCCTTTGTGTTGTTACATTGGGTTCATGGATGAATTTCATCTATCGTGTTCATTCAAAGATGATGTCCTGACCTAAATTTTTAATAAACCTCTCCTTCACTTTTCTCCTTAAAACATGAGAGGACATCCTTTCTGAACATATAAAGAGTGGCAATATATAGTCAAAATGGATAATTAGCAACCTGAAAGCAACATTTGTTCATGTTATTTAGATTAATGTGTATGGTTACTAATTAGACTGTAGAAACCATGGCTTAGTGCACAAAAATCAGATTAAAATGTTGTATGTACAATTAAAGAGAGTTAAGAATTGTTCAGCAGCATAGTGAGTTTAATGTCCCTACATCCACTATAGTTTATATTTAAAAGATAATATTCATTATGGAGATATCACAAGATCTGGCGTATCTGTGTTACAGAGGAGGGATACTAATCTTGGAAAAAAAGAAGACCATATACAAGTGAGATGATCCCACTTTTGAACTTGACTCTTAAGTACCTTAGATTTGGTCACGGTGTCTTTCAATGACTACTACTACTTATCATTTCTATAGTGCTTCTAGGCATATGCAGCGCTTTACAATCATAGTCTAAGATGGACAAAGCTGAGGGGAACACAGGGACAGACAGACAGACATATGCATATTCCCATTTTACAGATGGGGAACTGAAGCTGAGACTTCTCCAAGGCCACCCTGTTTGCTCATGACTAGGGCAGGATTTGAAACCTGGTTTCCCAAGTCCAGCACCTTTTCCACTACAGCACACTGTGACTTGCCCAAGACCACCTGGTGAGTTCAAGGCGAGGGCAGGATTTGAACCCTGATTTCCCGGGTACAAGTCAGTCACCTTATCCACTCACCACACTGGCTCAATGATGACAGGTGTGTGCAATCATCCTCCTGTATGCACACATTGCCAATTTCCGTCAAATATTTTGGTACTCGTGCTTGGGCTGGTATAAATATTTTCTGAATCAATGTAAAAGGCTACAAGGCTGATGAATTATGTGAAATCACACCGTGAGGCTCCAACTGAGTGGATACTGAGAGTGACACTGTAAAACGAGAAAATAACAACTCCCACCAACAGCCTCTCCAACCCTTACATTCACACCGTTGCCACCTACCTATCCCTTAGCCCTTGCCTCCCATCCTAACCTTCTCCCCTCAGTACTTTCCTCCCAGTGTCCTCAGCCTCTTCCTTTAACTCACCTTTTCGGTGTCCCCTTTTCTAATATTCCAGTTCATCTGCTCACCTTCTCCTGTCACTCCTTCCCCTTACACACTGTCTCCCATTGGGTGTTTTCAGATGGGATGGGTTGCCCTGATGCTGGCTACACCAGCCTCTTCACCCCTGGGTTGGGCCATTTATCTCTGCCAGATGTTGGGTAAAAACAGACATACTGCCAGTGTGGTGACTCCCTGGCTTGACCCGGGGTGGATAACTGCAGCCGACAGGGCTGAGCCATGTCATGGCATCGGACACTTGCCCAAAGAGCCATCCCACTACCTGCATGGCCTGAGTAGGGCTGGGAGCACAACAAATACTGTCTCCGCCTGAACCCTGCTCCCGGTGCTCCACCCCCTGCTATAAAGGACAGCTATGGCGGCCAATGATGGTCAGTTATGGCTGCTGGCCATGGTGGCCCCCAACCCAGGGTGGGTATGTCAGGGCCACACACAGGTGCTAGCTTGTGATGGGACACATCGGTCTTCATGGGTGGACCAGATCCCGGATTGTGACCTCAGAAATTTTCCAAGGACACAGCCCAGGCTAGCTGCCTTCCCACCACGTGGCAGACATGGCCTAAGCAGGCCACCATAACCATGTCTTTCTTTGTATGTTTCTTTCTTTTTTTGTTTCTTTATTTATTGAATTTATACGCTGCTCTTCCCACAAGTCTCAGAGTAACTCACAGTCCATAAAAAACAATAAAATTCAACAATAAAAGCACACATACCTTTTAGCAGGGAGCAGTCCTGTGGGGCTGCTTCCCCTTTAAGAAGGGGGCTGAGGGGGTCTGCCGGAGGGCTGAGCATGCCCAAGGGGATGGCAGAGCCAACCCCATAGCTGGAGAACAGCCTTTGGGGTAAACAGGCTGAGAAACCCTGGGACAAAGTGGACAGGTGAGTGCCCTTTAAGGCTGAGTAGAGGAAGCCTGGCCACATCCACTCTGCCTGTATAAAAGGAGAGACAAGGCAGAGAGGAGAGAGTCTCTGCCAGGGAACCAAAGGAGAAACATCTCCCTGAACAAGCCTTCCTGCTCTACGCTATCCAGGGTGCTGAAGGTTGGAGAACAAGAGGGACCCAGGCAAGTAGGAGAAGCTGTGCCCAGGAGGGAGCCTCTTGCCTGAGGAAGGCTTGGCCAGAGCCTGGGGGCTTTGAGGCCTTGCTGGATGGACTTTGGGGGTTGATATTGTGGTGCTCCTGTGCCTGAGAGAAATGGACCTGGGCCTGCAGGGTGGAGTTGACTGAGCTGGCAGCCTCAGGGACTGTTTACACTGGTTGTGTCAAATAAAGGACTGTGTGGACTTAATACCCTCTGGACTGTATGGTATGTCCTGAGAGGGTACTCCCTTCCTTAAAGAGGAGGATTAGCCGAGGCTCGAGGCTGAAACAGCATAGCAGAGGGTGAGGTAATTTCCTAGATTGTGACCCCAGTGCCCTGTATGGCCCTGGGAGAAGCCCCCTGCTACAGCACATGTTGGAGAATGCGGGCATAGCACCACACGCTGGTGTATGCAGGAATTGAACCCAACTTTGGCAGCCATTTGTGTGGAGTTTGTAGGTTGCCTGTTGGAGTCGCACCTGTGTGAGCTCCCTAGTGGAAGGTGAGCTCGGGTGCCTGAAGTAGATGGGACTGGAGGACGGTGTCCAGTCAGCGAGCGAGTTAGAACCAGATGCTGAGAGAGAGCCATGGAGCTTTGTGCCTTGACTGAAACAGAGGAGTGCACTGGGAGTAGCTCGGCCAGGACGAGCCTTAAACTAGGCTATGGCAGCAGGAGGTGCATGCTGGAACCGGTTGCGTACCTCGACTGCCCTCAGCCTGTGGAACTTTGTAGAGCCGGAGATGTTAGGTGGCGTGACCAGAGGTCAAGGACTGAGACATGCAAGTACTGGGGACCCAAGGTGAGAGGTACCATGCGGTGGTGTCACAATTGTGGCCAGCCGGCACACTACTGGAGAGCCTGCTGGGAGAAATGGCAAGGCTTCCCAAGCAACTGGACTCTGGGATGTCAGAGCGGGGGAAGGAGAAGTATTACTGGACTCTGGGATGTCAGAGCTGGGGGTAGGAGAAGTGTTGCTGGACTTGTAGGGTGATGGGACATGTGAAAAGGCTGTGCCCCTACAGAGAGAAGAGGGATACAAGACCTGAGCCAGACAAAAGGGTCAGTCTGGTGGCAGTAGCCAGTGCCACCCCCATAAGGGAAATGAAAAGGAAGCCAGAGTCGAGACCTTCTAGGAGGTTTTGGGCTTGCCAAGCCTTGGGACGTCTGAAGAGGGATTGTCCGAAAGGAAAGCCTCACAAGGAGGGTCAGAGGGCTGTGAGAATGAAAAGTAGGTCCAGCAGAGCTGTTCTGGGTGGTGCGGGGCCTGGTCAGTCCAGCCGCCGTCCATCTGGATGGGAACTTGTCAGGCCCACTGTGAGGAGTTTGCCATCTACTTTGCAGACAAGATCGCTCAGATCCAGAGTAACTTTGACACCGGATTGGAGGCAGTAGGTGAGGAGTGCGAGGTTATGGAGGAACTGTCTGGTTTACCTTCCTGGGATGAGTTTCAGGAAGTGACGCCAGCCAATGTGGTGGATGTCCTGGGTACTGTTAGAGCCACCAGTTGTGAATTAGATCCATGCCCGTCCTGGTTGGTGAAAGGCTCCACGGAGACTTTGGGGATGGCGCTGGCGAGGGTAGTCAACGCATTCCTTCGGCAGGGCAGATTGTCACCCAGTCTCAAGGAGGCTGTGGTGCACCCCCTGCTGAAGAAGTCATACTTGGATGTGGGCACACTCGCCAGCTACTGTCCCATCTCTAAGCTTCCCTTTTTAGGGAAGATTATTTAATGGGCGTTGGCGATACAACCCCAGGTGCATCTGGATAACATCAGTTTCCTTGACCCTTTTCAGTCTGGGTTCCATCCTGTCTATGGTACTGAGATGACGTTGGTGGCCTTGGTGGACGATTTCCGCTGGGAGATGGATGCAGGATGTTCAACATTTCTGGTCCTGCTAGATCTCTCGGCTGCTTTTGACACCGTGGACCATGGGCTGCTGCTGTGATGGCTGCGTGACCTGGGGGGCCTGGACGGAACCGTCCTCGGGTGGTTTCGCTCATTCCTTGGGGATAAGCCAGCGGGTGGTGCTGGGGGCTTCAAACATCAATCCCCTGGACCTTGACCTGTGGCGTTCTGCAGGGTTCGATTCTGTCTCCACTATTATTTAATGTCTATATGCAGCCCTTGGGGGAGATCATGAGAGGGTTCGGGGTGCGATGTCACCAATATACTGATGATACTCAGCTGTACCTCTCTTTTTCAACTGACTGAGGTCCTGCTGTCTCGTTATTTTCCCAGTGTTTGGAGGCCGTGGTGGATTTGATGTGGCAGAGCAGACTGAAGCTCAATCCCAACAAGATGGAGGTGATGGTGGTGGGCAGGGTGAGGGAGGTGCTGGCTCCCCTTGTAGGGGTGGAGGGGTCCGCCCTCCTGTAGCTGAGCAGTTTCGGAGTCTGGGAGTGCTTCTGGACTCAGACCTCCATCTGGATTGACAGGTGGAGACGGTGGCTAAAGCCACCTTCCACCAGTTGTATCTAGTGCGGAGGCTGAGTCTGTACATTTCTGGATTTGATCTGGCCACCCTCACCCATGCCTTCATCACTTTGAGACTAGACTACTGCAGTGCACTCTACGTGGGGGTTCCCTTGATACTGATCCGAAGGCTGCAGCTAGTGCAGAATGCGGCAGCCTGTCTCCTTATAGGGACGGGTCAGTGGGAGCACATAACGCCTGTGCTCCGCACTCTGCACTGGCTGCCTATAGTGTACTGAGCCAGATTCAAGGTGCTAGTGTTGGTTTATAAAGCCTTGCATGGTCTGGGCCCCTCATACCTCAGGGACTGCCTCACACTCCGTGCCTCAGGGTTTCATCCACCCTTTGGATTGGTTGGATGAAAAAGAGATGCAGAGCTGAGTGTCATCAGCATATTGATGGCACGTCACCCCAAACCTCTGAATGAGCTGTCCCCCCTTCTGTTCAATGTGTATCTGAGGCCCAGCGACCTCAAACACATGTTGAACAACAGAATGGAACCCTGCAGGACACCACAGGGAAAGTCCCGAGAGGAGGATGAGCAATTGCCCATCACCACTCTCTGGGTCCTCCCTGACAGGAAGGAGCTGAACCACACAAGAGCAGTCCTATGCACCTCCACCAGGTCCTGCAGTCATGTCAACAACACCTCGTGGTCAATTGTATCAAAGACTTCTGAAAGATCTAACAGGATCAACAGGGTAAAATTCCCCTGTCAATCTCTAGGCTCAGGTCATCAACCAAGGCCACAAGTGCAGTCTCCGTGCCATGTCTAGGATGAAAGCCAGACTGAAAGGGGTTCAGGAATCCAATAATATCCTGATGGGCCTGGAGCTGATGTGCCATCACCCATTCAGTAATCTAGAGACGGTCTGTATATGTATGTATATTTTATTCAGTTGTGACCAAAGGTCATAGCCATTATTAAACAACAATTAAAACAACATTTAAAGGACAGCATATATCTTAAAACATATCTTAAATTGTCACGACCGCAACCACAATTCATACAGTTTAGGTACTGCAACCAGCACCATTTGCCATGCCCAGCAGGAAATTGGTCCTTAATATAAAAGCTTGACAAAGAAACTTGGCCACGGCCACAGAAATTTCAGAGGAAGAGTCTTCTAACAAATAGTTCACATATTCGGCAACTGTTCTCCCTGGGCGATTCCCCAGGAACTGACCAAGGAGGTAAGTCATTACGGGCTCGTACAGCTTACATTCCAACAAAATATGACCAACTGTTTCTATTTGAAGGTGGTCAAACGGACATAAACGGAGCTCAAAGGGGATTGCAAGAAACCTTCCCTCCAAAAGTCTGGTTGGCAAAGTATTAGTTCTGGCGGTGAAAAATAAAAACCGCTCTCTGATAGCTGGCTGGGGAGTCAGCGTCCAAAGATGGCTTCTTAAGCAAGGACCAGACAACTGAGGTTTTAAGAATGTTTGACACCCTGCCCTCCCAAAGGGAGGCATTGAAAACCCCAGCCAGCGACATCTCCTGCATGTGCCAGCTGACTCTCACCAGCCAGGACAGGCAAGGATCTTGTTCACAACTGGGTGCCCTCACCGCCCCAAGCACCTCCCCTGCGTTGGTGGGTGATACCAATTGAAACTGATCCAAATAAACATAACAGGACTGACTTTCCATAAACTCAAACTCTGATTCTGTAGGTGAAATGGTAGTACCCAAGTTGTGGTGGATACTAGCAATTTTGTCTACAAAGTTAGTAATTTAAAAAATGTCACTGTGGGCATTAGATGACTTCATTATTAAGCAGAGGCAAACTGGATTAACCAGGCCCCTCACAACCCGAACAGTTCTGCCAGATGAGACTTTGCAGATGCTATGACAGCGGAGAAGAAAGCTTTCTTTGCTGCCATCATAGCTATGGCATAGTCCTTTAAAAATAATCTATGCCTCAATCGGTCAGCTTCTACGTGAGTCGAGTGCCACCTGGGTGCAAATGTGTTGATGGCCATGGTCAAGAAGGCATTGCATAAAGTGACCAGGTCATCGACAGAGTAGCCGTCAAGGTCAGTAGATAAATCCCCCAGAGTGTTCTGGTAACCAATTGGATCCATAAGTCTCTGAGGACAGACCATCCTAATGGGTCCACCTCAAGGTCAGTAGATAAATCCCCCAGAGTGTTCTGGAAACCAATTGGATCCATAAGTCTCTGAGGGCAGACCATCCTAATGGGTCCACCTCAAGGTCAGTAGATAAACCCCCCAGTGTTCTGGAAACCAATTGGATCCATAAGTCTCTGAGGGCAGACCATCCTAATGGGTCCACCTCTCTGACGAGGGCATAAAAGGGTTGGGACTTGTGCTTTCAGAAGGTAATGATCCAACCATGACAATGGTGTCGTACCAACACTCCTGATAATCAGAACCCCTGTTTCTAGGCTGGTGCAAAACATCAAATCCAGCATGTATTCTGCCTCATGTTTTGGGCCAGATACTGTCTGGAATAGGTCCATGGTGGTTGTGGCTGCCATGAACTCCTGCTCTGCCCCCAAAAGACTGGTCTCAGTGTGCATGTTTAAATCCCCCCAAGACAATAAGTCTCGGAGATTCCAACACCACCTCCGAGACCAGTTCGGCTAGAGCAGTCAGGGAGTCAGCCATGCAGCAGGGTGTTTGGTAAATGGTTGAAGCAGAGCAGCCTGTGCCTGCTCCAGAACATCCCTGCCAGCAGCGTTCCACAACATCCCAGACTCAGAGCTCTACCAGTGGAGCAGGCCAGCCAAACTCAGGGCATCAGCCCAAATTGGAGATACTGTCTGTCTAATGTGTGGATCTACACTCAGTTCTGCTTCCAGCAGGTCGTTGTCGTGGGTAATACCACAGAGTTGTAGGCGCCAGCCTTGAGTGTTGGGCAATTGCCCACAACTTTGATGTGTGAGGGTGCTGCACAGGTGGACTGGGGAAGCCCATGGGTCCATCTTATCCCAACCCGGACAGGGATGGAAGCAGGCAGACACAGGGGTGCACCTCTAGAGCAACTTCAGGGCAGGCTGCCGCAACGTCCTTCTGAAAACACCCATTGTATCATCATTTCCGCACATTCCCTCACACCCCTACTTTTACCTTCTTCCTGGCACAAAGGAAACAGGTGGAGGTGTGTCCCCAACCTGTCTTTCAGGGATTGACAAAAGAAACATGCCTTGACCCTTCTGGGAAGAGCACTGAGAAAATTGTGGTTGTCCTTCAGGATCATGAGTCACCTTCTTCTGTCCCTTGCACTAACTGCTTTCTATCTTTATAATTTCTATTTTAGGAAGCTTTCTGAAAATAATGTAAAGCATGTGAGTAAAATTCCTGGTTTTCTTTGTATGAAAATGTACATTAGCTCCAAAGCTGTTTGAAATAGTGCTGCAAGACTCGTATCTTAAATAACCATTTAACACACAAAATTATGGAGCTCTTTACATTACAGGGAGAACATGTGGTGGTGTTTTTTGTTTTGTTTTTTAAAAAGGCTTGAGTCTGCAGTGTGGCACTGAAACTTGGCAAAAGGTGAAGGTTGCACTGCTACTTCCCCAATTCTTGAATAATCTTGAATGATGCTTAAATAATCATTCCAAAAATGTCTTTAACTTTCGTGTCCTGGATTTGGAGGATTTGGGTCTAAAATGGACATTTTTCAGCCTGAACTCTGTTGCAAACTACTAAATTGGACAAGAAAGGACTGGAGATCTTGTTAAAACAGGGACCAATGACTATGAGAACTATTGGCATCATTGTACTGGTATTTTTTTACTGAAGTCATTTATTGTGTATTGATGTAATCATCCCTAATGGAGCAATAATGTGCATATAGGACCCTGAAATAAGCTTTCTTTAAAAAAACAAAACAAAAAAGCCAGCACCAGCAGCTTAGGAATCTAAGGAAAATAAAACAAATAGAATGGAAGCAAAAGCATATTGTGTGGGGTTAAATGACTAGTAAATCAAAACGAATGATATACATGGGAAACAACATCAAAAAACACAAACTGCTACTTCATTCTATTCTTTTACCATCCCTATACAAGCCACTAGTCTTCTTTCATATATCTTACTGCCCATGAGAACTGGCTATACAAGAGCAATAAACTGAAACTGCTACAGATGAATCTAAAGAAAAATGTGCATATTCTTTTTCAGATCAGAAGAAAATGGTCTAGCAATTTAGCAGTGGCATTACTCAAGCAGACTGGGAATCAATAAGAAATAATATTAAAGTTATATCTATCTTAACTATGCCATGTGCATTATAAATAGTATTGTTGAACAACTCTGCTCACATTTAGCCTAATGGAATCTGAAAAATGTCAAAGAGATTACCATTCAGTACCTCTTCTTTGTGGAATCACTTTTAAATTTGGAGATTGAATTTGATCTGTAAAAATATAACGGTGGTATTGGCACTATGCTGATCATTTTTCTTGAGTCCCAGCTCCTTTATCATCACATCAGACTGAGGTGTTGGAAAATTACTTTCTGACACTGGAAAGATGAAAATCTGGGTTCCTGTGATTAATAGTTATCAGATGGTTATACTCGTAGCCAAAATGGAGAAAACAGTTGATTGTGGAAAACCACAGAAACTGCCAAGGTAATTACATGCAGATTAAGCACTTGGTTACAAAGCACTTTGTCCCTGCATCCTGAAAGAAGACACGCACATGTATGTTGGAATTTAAAGGCTGCAATCTTTATTAAAATTCGTTAAATTCAGTTTGAGGTTATCTGGGGAGGGGCGACTTCTCAGCCCCGGGTAGGGATGGGCGAACGCGGTTCGGAAGTTCAGATCGAACTCGACCAGTTCGGTTGACCGAACCGAACTGAATTTCCGAACTGAACCGAACCAAATTTCTGAACTCGGTTCTGTTCGCCCATCCCTAGCCCCGGGTCCAGTAACTCAACCACCTTGTTACAGGAGGCCTTTATGTACGCTCATGTACCGTCATCAGTCTATGCTTTACAGTTGGTCACTCTTTCCCCTCCCCCCCTAAGCGGCATGACAGGGCTGGGTAGGTGTATTGTGTTACCCATAGCACCAGGTAACCAGCAACAATTATAGGTGGCCTGCTGTATGCTCATGTACCACCATACTCTGTGCTCTACAAATTAGGGCACTGCACGGCAAGGTTGGGAAGGCATGTATTACTAGTGACCTTGAATCAGGTGAGAAGGCTATCATCCGCCTGGAACTGTCCCCGTCCTCGAGTGCAAACTCCACCCTCTCCCCTGGACCGATGGCCGGGATCTGGCCTTATGTGCCTCTAATTCAGCTGTTAAACCCCATCTCATAGGGAGATGTCTTCTCCAAATGATTAAATAAACTTCCTAACACTTAGCTGGACCCCTGCCACAGAAATCGCCAACTCATGCTTGGCTGGTTTTGCTCCACAACCTCCAAGTTAACCACATTCTCAATAAAAATAAAAGAAAAAGAAAAAATGCCCACTTCACTCCTCTCCTTGAGGCCATACAATTTCTTGGCTAGATCAGCATGATCTTTCACCTTCCTCCAAACCTCCCTTTCCTGTGAGGACAGAAGAGTGCCAAAAAAGAAAAGTCCTTCTTCCAGCATGCCCATCCATACAGTCACGTGTGCTGCAGGAGCGAGATTGGATGGTCGAGACCTAGGGAAAACATCAGGATTGGTCATCCATGGAAGACAATTGGTCTGGTGGCAAGAACTGTTGCCCCTTCAGTCTTTCCTGCTTCCACATGACTGCATCCAAGGCACCATGCCCAGGCTGTGTTTCCCAAGTGGGATTGCCTCACCACCTTGTCACTCCCAGAGGACCATACTGCACCCACTGTCAGATGCTTAAGAGGCCATGCACAGCTGGACCTATAACGATAGTAAAACAATTCAAATTAGCCCATGCATAAATCCCCCCTCCCCTCCGCCCCAGTGGTGGGATCTGGCTAGCCACAGTAACTATGCTCCAGAGAGGTGCCATTATTGCCACTCCTAACTAAGCATGAAGCAGAATGCACTAATTGAAGGTAAGCCCAGTTAATGTGCTCCCTTATAACAACATAGCTATTGGGGGTGGGGAGCGCCTGTTGAGGCAGCAAATGCTGCATACAGCCACCTAGGTGAGCTGTCCTGTGTCTGCCCTGAATTAACGTGTGGAAATCTAGCTCCTGTGGTTGGGCAGGGGAGAAGTGACCCCTGCTCCATTGGTTGATGAGACTGCAGCAAATACATCTTACAGTGCCCATACATGCAAATGCCTCATGCTTCCAGACTGATTTAACCCAAAACCCGCTCGCTCGGGAAGTCTTCAAAATTTAACTCCTAAGCTGCTTCAAGCAGGTGACTCCCTCAACAGGGTCTGTGTTGGTTTGAGGTGGGTAGTGGGGTATGTGGGTTATGGAGGGAGGGGAGTGGGGAGCCTCTACGTTTGGTGAGAGCAGTACTGTGGCCCCTTGGGGTGTTGTTCCCCCAGTGGGGGGGGGATGGGAGTTACGAGACTGGGGTGTGGGAGAGGTGTGGGGTCCCACCCCTTCAGCCTTGGCAGAGGGCCTGTTGGGGGACGGGGACCAGGCTGGTGGTGGTTCACCGGGAAGGGGGTTTACGACAGCTATAGGGGTGGTCATGGGACGGGGGAAGATATGGTCCATGGGGGACTGGGGGGGGGAGGGGAGAGACAGTGTCAGCATAGGCTGTAGGACTGATGGTTAGTGCTGTTTCCTCGCTCGGCCCACTGTAGGGCACCATGGTTCACGAGGACCTGCAAGGGCTGAAGCATAAGGGTTGGTGGTTGGAGCACCGTTGGCATCATACTCACGATCAACCCAACTGGTTGCAGTATGGAGAGTGGTTAAAAGCCCAACTGTGGCTGTGCAAGCAGCAAAGCAGGGATTCTTTGCTTCCCTCATAACATTCACACAGTCACGTCCAGTGGAGCTGTTTTGGGTGGTGAGAGGTTTGGTCGATTGAGCCTTTCTCTGCCTGGATATGGATTTGTCTGTAGTCCATTGTGACATGTTTTTGGTGTATTTTGTGTATAAAATCACTCATATTGATGACCCCTGCCAACCATCTGTTCCAAAAGGTCATGAGTTCATCGATGGAGTGGCCATCAAGATCCCCAGGCATTAATTTGACTCTGTCACTTTGAACACAGTGGCAGAGCTAGAGGGGAGGAATGCCCTGTCTGGTCAGGTTCTGTAGGAGTTTCAACTGGTAATGCCTGCTGAGGTGATGAATGTGCTGGGGTCTGTGCGGGCCAAAACTTGTGAACTAGAATCTTGCCTGTCCTGGCTGGTAAGAGCTGCCAGGGAGACATTGCCAGTGCTGGCGGGTGTGGTGAAATGCCTCCTTTCGGGAGGAGAGAGTGGTGGGTTGTCTCAAGGAGGCTGTGGTTCAGTCTCTCCTCAAAAAAAATCTCTTGACATTGGCACCCCGGTAAGTTATCGGCCTGTCTCTAACCTTCCCTTTTTATGGAAAGTTATTGAATGGGTGGTGACCTGTCAGCTGCAGTAACATCTAGATTGCACTGACTTTCTTGATCCTGTAGTCTGGATTTTGTCTGGGCTATGGCACAGAGACAACGCTCGTGGCTTTGGTTGACGACTTCCTTGTGGAACTAGACAATGGTCGTATGACCTTGCTAGTTTTATTAGATCTATCAGCGGCTTTTGACACTGTGAATCATGAGATGTTGGTGACACATTTGCGGGATGGATGGAACTGTTTTATGATGGTTCCATTCTTACCTTATGGATAGATCCCAGCAGGTGGTGCTTGGGAATTATACATCTTCCCCGAGAGCCGTCCCGTGTGAGGTGATGCAGCGTTCCAGTCTATCCCCTCTCTTGTTTAATGTGTATATGAAGCCACTGGGGGAGGTGGTGCGCAGCTGGAGGGGTCCGTGGATGATACCCAGCTGTATTTGTCTTTTTCATCAGACCCAGGCCCTGATCTCTCTTAGCTGTCCCGGTGTTTGGCAGCTGTAGGGAACTGAATGAGGTTGAGCCGTTTGAAGCTCAGTCCTGATAAGACAGAGGTGATGGTGGTTGGCGGGGATGGTGATCTGGATGAGGAGATCTCCCCCATTATTGGGGGTATTATTCACCCTCCTTTGGTTCCATCTGTGCAGAGTCTGGGAGTTCTCCTGGATCTTCAGCTGCACCTGGATCTCCATGTGTTGGCTGTTGCCAGGGGTGCCTTTCACCAATTACATCTGGTGAAGCGGTTCCATCTATATGTCTCGAACACCAATCTGGCCACCATCATCCATGCATGTGTCACTTCATGGTTAGACTATTGCAATGTGCTCTTCATGGGGCTGCCTGTGGTGATGGTTTGGAAGTTGCAGCTGGTGCAGAATACAGCGGCCCAGCTGCTTACCAGTATTGGCCGTAGAGAACATATTCAGCCAGCGCTTCATGCTCTGCACTAGCTGCCTATTGTCTTCTGGGCCAGATTCAAGGTGCTGATTTTAACCTTTAAAGTCCTACATGGTCTGGGTCCCAATTATCTGAGAGATCACCTCATCCCTTGGGTCCTGGGACAGCCTATGCGATCATCCAGGGATGCCTCCTGGAGGTCCCATGGTATCAGTGGAATGAGGGCATTCTCGGTAGCCGCACTGTTGCTATGGAATGCCCTCCTGGTCGAGGTTCCCCTCAGCCCGGCTCTCCTGGCTTTCAGATGTAATTATAAGACCTAGCTCTTCCACCATGTTTTTCTGCAGGGTGGAAGGGGAATTGGGTTAAGGTGTACTAAATGTTTGTCACAGGCCAGTGTTTTAGTTTAAGATGTATATTATTATAATTTTTTTAAAAAAAATCTATTGTATTTTTTATTTGTATTTATTTTTATGTTGTGAGCTGCTCCGGGTCACCATAGGCAAGAGGAGTGGGATATCAAGTTTAAATAAATAACTAAATAAACATGACAAGCCTATGGGATAATCACATTTTTCTGCACCCAAGGGTGGTAATAGGTCACCTTACTCCCCAGGTTTGTGACAAAATTCCCATGGGTGCATTCAGCCTTTGTGTATCTCCTCTGCCAGATGAAACTGAAGCAAATCAATTGCCCTTTAACCATCCATGTAGCCATTTTGCAATATCTGTGCCATTGTCAATTGAAAACAATGAACTCAACCAAGATTGCCTGTGGTCCGACAATTAAATCTAAGATTTGCCTATTCAATGCCATGATACAGGCCTTGAATGCACAGATTTATTGGTAGGCAGGGATTAAGCAGGATGGTGCATGAAGGAGCATCCAACGATAATTGGTCTCTGTTGGGAATACTGACTTAATGGCTTCCAGCTAGTCTACCCTATTACGTTCATATTGAGTCTCTTAATCAAGGAGCAGAATGCATGGGAGTTGTGATCGTTACCTAACTGACTCTGTATCTTGTGCCCGAGTGTTGCACCCATAGATTGATCACCCTGCTGGACTGTAAAAAATTATAACAATTTTTCAGCAATGCTAGTCCTAGCACTCGGCCTGCTCGATATCACACATCACTAGCAACGTGGTCATTTCGCACTCTGCAAACTATTCTATAACCCTGCAACATAGTGGGACTTGGAATTTTAAGTATAAATATGGGGTGCCTAGCTTACCCTCGGCTTATTATTATTTTGTAATCTAAATAATGGACACCTGTCACCACTAGGTGCAATCGCCAGTGCAGCTTCTGGTAACCAGTGGAAGCCAGCTACCCAGAGAAGCCTGGGGGTAAACATAACTCCTCTATGGGTACTTGATACTTCATCCCCACTGTAAACTTTATTGCTTAAAGCCACATGTATTCAATTTGCCTTGTTGAGACTGTGCTACCGTTCAGCAAATTGGAACTGTTTCACTTCACCTGGGCTGAAGGGACTGTTTACGATGACCTTATTATGCAAGTAGTTCTCATGACATTGTGTAACTGAGCTCTTATTTCAACCTGGCACTCTATCGTAGGCATTTTTAGTGCCATTGCTAATTTTGCACCCACCCATGCTTGTAAGGGGGTTGTGAGTGTGGGATGCCCTCCATCCATCCTCCATTCAGTAATACCCTGTTCCAGAACTACTATGAAGGACTGGACCTTGTGAGCATTCCAGCTGGTTCAGGGAGCTGTGATAGACCAACTATTGGATCACTAGAAGCTCTGGTGACTGGGAGGTCCCATTGTGTTGGGTTTTCTAGCCTATTTGTACATGGGGATAAACTACCCCCCCCTCATTTTTTGGCCTACAGCCTATGTCATACACTGCCCACCTTGGCGGATGCATTGCATGGGTGGTGCGTTGGCACCTAAGGCACCAGTTCAGGTTGGGGTTGTCATACCCCCAAGTTCCAAGCTATTTGAGCCAGTAACCCACCTTAGCTGCGGCTTCTCTTAGAACATACGGTACCTGGAGTCCACGAGTTCCACCTCAGGGATGATCTTGCTTGCACTACTTGCACAGCTAAGAGACCGGGGCATGCTGGTGAAAAAAACACTTAATTTGTTCAAACAACATGAGGTGGTGGAGAGTGGAGGGTAGGCAGCCCTTTTGACCCTGTTCTTGTGGGGGCGTATGTCTACGGAGAATTGTATTCCACCTGAGGGCCCCAGAGTGTCATCAGGAGGGAGCCAGCAGTGTGTGGGGCGTGGTTCCTGTTACGCCAGCTCATTGGGCCAGAGGACGTCCTGGGGCAATGAAAAGGCATACGCATCTCTGGCGGCCCTGTGGGGAGTGGAGGGTAGGTGGCCCTTTTGACCCTGTTCTTGTGGGGGCGTGTGTCTACGTGGGATTGTGTTTTGCCTGGGGGCCCCAGAGAGTGTCATCAGGAGGGAGCCAGCAACGTGTGGGGCGTGGTTCCTGTTATGCCAGCTCATTGGGCCAGAGGACGTCACGGGGCAACGAAAAGGCACATGCATCGACGGCAGCGCTGGGGCCACGCACCTAAGGGCCTTGCATGCAAGGGCGTGGCCTTGTGTGCGTGGCCTTAGGTGCCGGCAGTGCACAGGTGCCCCTTCCTTTGTCGCTCAAGTTAATCTTCCCGGTTACAGTTATGGCTGGGAAGACTGGCATCAGGAAGAGAAAAGGACAGATGGCCGCGCCGGTTCTGGCGCAATCCTTTTTGGACCAGAGGTCGCTGATACTTTTCCTTCTCTCCCAGTGTTCAGCCCTGGTAGGTGATTCTGGGGCTCCTGTTGAAGACCCTGCCGCTCCGAAGGTCTCTGCGATGCAGGCTGGTGTGGGACTTTCCCCTGTTGGGGAGGACGGTTTAAAACCGGACTTGATTTGTTTGGACACTTTTGCCCCTGCCCACAATCTGAACTTTGTTGCTAAGGGCAGTCCTTTTACGGAAATGGACAGTTCGAATTGTTGAGACTTGTTATATAGACAATGCGTATTGTTAGAATCCTTGACTAGTTATCTTACCCAGACCTTAGGGGAAATTGTTACTAGGTTTAAAGATCAGTCCAACCAATTGTAAGCTATTGCCAAGACTCGACCCAATTGCAATAATTGTGGCCAGGGGACTGACTAGGGCTGAGTCTGGCATAGATTGCTGTCCTCATGCTTCTGCCCTGGGGGCTCAGAGGGAAGGCCCACCTGGAGGGCTAATGCAGCGTACTAGCCCCCCATGTGTTGCCACTCAGGATTCTTCGGCTTCTCAGTTACCTAAGATGCTCCCTATCCCCAGAGCAGTCGCATTTAGAGTCTAGCCCTTGCCTGACAGGTTCTTCCCATTATGGAATTTCAAACTAACTATTGCTCACTATTTGGAACAAATTTTGGGGTGGGTCCCATATGGGGCTATTGATTCTTTTCAGCTGTTGCCGTCTTATAGGCGTGTTCAACGGTTTATTGGGGGTTTTTTTCAGTCCCATTTTGCTTCCACAGTATTAGCTCAAGCCCATCTATTGTCCTCTTGGGGGGTTCATGTGGGAGAGGTATTTAGGGATTTGGTCATTCGCCCACTGGTTCCAAAATCACCTCAGAACCAGTTTCCCGACCCCGAGTCTTTATCAGAGACCCCCCACCGAGCTGATTCTGGTGTGGGAGTGGCTCCAAAGGTAGTTATGGTGCAGCCTTCTTCCATCCAGGAGAGACTTTTGAATCTTGCTTAGGGGATTGATCGGGGTAGGGAGTTGCTAACAGAGATCCTTGCTGGCAATGGTCAGGAGTCAGGGCCAAGTTCATCTCTAGCCATACCCCCCCATTTCCATTTTGGGGAAGGATGTGTTAGTATTGGAAGCATCAGTTCCGGGTAGCTCAACGGACTTAGTCCCAGCCGTTGTGCAGGTGGAATCTCTTGTTCCCCATGTGGGTTCTTGTCTTCCCCTTAACTTTTTTCAGGACTCAGCAATTCCTGGTGGGGACTGAACCTTGTTGAAATTTTCCCCATCAGCCTCAGGGTTTGGCTCTCCCAAGTTCTCTTAGACTTTGTGCCTGGAATATTGCAGGATGGCGCTCTCGGGTTGCGGACCGATCCTTCCTGAAGTTTCTTGGGGGCATGGACGTTCTCTGTCTTCTTGAAACGTGCTGTCAGGATAGTGTGGAGTTATCTGGGTTTATGTCTTTTGGGGTTTTGGCTGTTTCCTATGCCAATCGGGGTCGTTTCTGTGGCGGTAACGCTTGCCTGATTTCAGTCAGGCTTGGGTTTTGTGTGGTGGAGTCATTTGAGCTCCCTCCCATTGCGCTGGCAGTTGTGGGGAGAGTGGCCAAGAGGCAGTTTGTTTTCCTCTCTGTTTATGTCCCTCCAGCCAACGCTGCCAGCTTCCGGAGGGAGTTCTGGGATAATCTTGAGGTATTTATTTGATCTCTCCAGGACAAATTCCTGTTGGCTTTCTTTCTCTTGGCGGGTGATTTGAATGCCCGGCTGGGCGCTAAGCCCGAGGAGCTTTTGACTCATTGCCCCTTTCTTAGCCCTGGTGCTCCGGTTTTAAATCATCACTCTAGGGACAGGACACTTAATGCCTTTGGTCTCAGATGGGCTGCCTGGCTAGCCAATGCTAATTTGCAGATCCTCAATGGTGCTTCCCCAGGGGACCCTGATGGTGAGTTTACTTTCATTTCCCACCAGGGTAGTAGTATGGTAGATTATATCGCAGTTTCCCCTAGCCTTCTTCCCTATCTTCCCTGTTTCTCAGTGGGCCAGGAAATTCATAGCGATCATTTTCCATTACTTCTAAGTCTCCAATTGGGTAGTTTCGAGTATGGAGTTCCTGGTGGGACTGTTAGTAGTGAGGATAGTATTGGGCCCCTTAGGCACCCTTGGTCTACCGTCCTTAGTTCTGAACTCGGGGAAGTGCTGTATTTTCCCCCTTGTATGGCAATTAGGGACTGTATGATGGGAGTAAGTTCCCAGTTGAACCTGACTAATTTGTATTTAGGACTTATCTCCCTTCTGAGGCCGTGTCTTGTCTCTGTCCCAAGCCTCACTCGTGGTCCCCAAGGGGCGGTCAGTAGGGGAGCCCCCTGGTATGACCAGGAATGCAAAGCTTTGAAGACCCCTTTGAGTATTTTGTTTCAATCTTATAGAGGGCTGAAGGATCAAAGGCTGTTGTTTGAGTTTTTTGAGGCTAAGAAGAAGTATCGGACGCTATTAAAGTGTAAAAAGGCTGCCTATTTTGTGCAGGTCTGCGATACATTGCTTATAGTTGCCCGCACCAGGGATTCTAAAAAATTCTGGCGGATTATAAATTCCCCTATGGGTAAACCTCAAGTTTCTTGGTTTATCCCTATTTCCAGAGGGGCTTGGTTGTCTCATTTTCAGACTTTTTTTCCAGCTCGGGAACCTGTGGAGGATTTCTCCACTCAGTTGTTGGATTTGCCTCTTTGGCCCCCAGTTTTGGAGTTTGAGGTGACCAATCTTATTAAATCTCTTAAGACAGGGAAGGCCCCTGGCCATGATTGTGTCCCGGCTGAGCTTGTTAAGAGCCATGCCAATTGGTGGGTTCCTTTTTTGGCAGTCTTTTTCACTTTTTTGGATAGGACTGGTGCTTTCCCGGTGGATTGGGAAAGGGCAGTGATCATCCCGATTTACAAGGGTGGCTCAAGAGCCACTTTAGACGTATTAGCCTTCTAAGTGTCATAACTAAGCTTTATACCAAGCATTTGTTATCCATCTTAAATAATTGGTTGACTGAGTCTCGAGTTTTGCATGGGGAGTAAGCCAGGTTTCAGGCCAATAGGTCGACTCTCAACCGCTGTCTTGTTTTATTTTATCTTGCAGAGAAATATGTTCAGGCAAATTCCAAGTTTTTTTGTGCCTTTGTGGATCTGAGGGCGGCCTTCGACACGGCAGACAGAGACCTGTTATGGGGGGAAATGGCCAGCCTGTCGATTGACTGAAGGCTCCTCATTCTGATCCGTCTACTACACAGGGATTCCTCTATGGCAGTTAGACTTTCAGACCATGGTCATTTAACTCCATGGCTTTCCATCTTTTCAGGAGTTAGGCAGGGCTGTATATTGGCCCCAACATTATTTAACTTGTTCCTAAATGACATGGTCCCTTGGATGTCCCGTCCTGATTTTTTTTCCCCCAAGCTGGCTTCGCATCATGTGGGATGTCTACTGTATGCGGACGACGCGGTTGTTCTCTCCCAGATGAGGGTGGGTCTGAGTCGGCAGTTATCTGCGCTTTTTGACTATTGCTCTGTCAACAAGCTATCCATTAAATATAAGAAAACTAAAGTCCTTGTTTTTGGAAGGGGGAAAAAGATCTACCACTGGTACATAGATGTCCACCTGATAGGACAGGTCTCTTCCTATAAATACCTTGGGATTTTGTTCCATTCATCGCTTGGCTGGACCTCCCACCGGGAGATGGCTTTTTGTAAAGTGAAGGGCCCGGCTGCTGCCATTGCCTGTCTGTTTAGGCATAAAGGGCAGGGTAGCTTAGAGGTAGCTCTTAGAGTTATGGATGCTAAAGTCTGTGCCCAATTACTCTACGGAGGAGTACTTTGGGCAGTGGACTATTCGGTGACACTAAGGTTAAGATTCTCAAATCCTTGCTTTCCATCCCTAATGGGACCCCTTTGGTAGCTATTAGAGTGGAGTTTGGCCAACTTGCTTGGGATAAGTGCAATTGTAAGCAGGTGGCTCATCTATGGGTGCGCCTCTTCCAGAACTCCCAAATTGGGCTTTTGGCCCTTATGTCCAAGGACAATTTTGAATCGTCTTGGCTGAAGAGGGTGACACAACAGTTGGCTGTTTGGGGGCTTCCAGTTGACCATCTGAAGACTGCCCCTCTGAGTAGAGCTCGTAGGGTGGTTGGCACCAGGATCACAGATATAGGATCCCAGTAAGATTTAGCAGCGGTGAGGACCTTTACATCCTTGGCCCACTATAAGTTTGTTGTCCCGTATGCTGGTACTATGGCTACTTCCGCTTTGGTGTCTCGTTTTTCTCTTTGGGGCTCGGTTAAATGTGCTCCCTACTTGCCTCCTAGAAGGGCGCTATGCAGGAATACCCTTCGATCTCAGGTTGTGTCCTTTTGATCATTTGGAGATTGAAACTGTCTCCCATATATTATTTACCTGCCGTCTTTATGATGCCCCCCGGTCACAATTTTTGGCTTCCCATATTGATTCTTTTCCAGGTAGGACACAGTCTGGACTTCTCTGTGTTCTCCTCTCTGATACTGATATAAATCGCCTGACTGATGTCTCGGCCTTTTTAGTCCAGGCTTTTACCTGTAGGACACATTTTTTAACGTTTTTGCCTTTGGCTTTGGCCGCTGGCTCTATTCCTGAGGATGATGGGGTTTAGGATTTTTTTCTTAGGTTGAATTTAAACAACACAACCAATCTTAGGTTCTCTCAGGGGTATCCCCCGGGTCTTGTTCTTGTCCCATTGTATGTGTTTATTGATGTGTTTGTTTTGTTTTTGTTTTTGTCCGATTGCAAGGACCGTTGGGTCACGCTTAATAAAGTAAAGTGAAAGTGAACAACATGAGGTACTGTAGCAGTGTGCAAAGCAAAATGGCAGGCAAGCTTCTTAACAGTTATAAAACCCTGGATAAATTGCTGGGACTATATAATATTTCATAATAATATGGTTAATAATTAATGACAACATTATAAATCCCTATATCTACTAAAGGTAGCATTATTCCTTCATTCCAACTTCTGCTAGTGACTGAACCCAGGAAAGACTGTAAAAAAAAACAGTGGGTTCCAAGAGAGTATACCATCCAAAGATTAGCCTGCTGTCTTGTGGTGTTATTAACTCACCAATTGACCACATAAGAGCTCCTGCTAAAGCTGCGTCCAGCTTGTTAATAAATGCGACTTGGCCTGGGACACACCAATTCCCCAGGAGGTTCACTCTGTTACTACTAATTCCAATGCTAACTTAGAGAATCAGTGTGGTGTAATGGCCAACTGGCCAGCACCTGCACTGGGAGGCGTGAGGGGATGTCAGCTCCAGTCTCACCCCAACCAGCAAACCCACCGGGGTGACCCTGGGCCAGCCACAATACTCCCCCAGCCCAAGCTACCTCACAGGGCTATTCTGAGGCTTAAATGTTGTGACAAATTGTTATATGTAAAGCGCTCCAAGTGCTATGGCAGGGGGATGCTATATAAAATTAAGGATGATGATGATGATTGATTATTATTATTTACTTTTATTTTATTAATTCACTTTAACCAATATTAATGAGGTCTGTCCATGGTCTGATCCTGAACATCCCTTACATGTTGTAATAATCTTTACAGGGGTCAACTCTACTTTATTTGATATAAATAGACTCCCTTTAATTTGGGACTTCGATCTCCTCATGGAGGATTTAGAAGAAGGGTCCCTTTTTCTTTTTTCTTTTTTTAACCCCTTCTGGGCACCTAGGTAGCTAACCCAGCTTGAGCAATATGAGTTCAGCGCATCAGGGAGGGGGTGCATTTCACTTCATCAACATTAGGAGACGCCAACCTGTGCCCTAAATTTCCACACTAGGGGGAGAGGGGGGGCTGTAGCCGAATTTTGTACCCCCCACCCCAGCAGCATACATGATGCACCAGATCTTTGCTATACAGGGTTTGCCCAGAATTATAAAGCCCTGCAACAATAGACCTCAGGGGCCTTAATTTAATCTGAGCACTTCCCGGTTTTCTGCCTGCCCCTGTACTGTCAGCACTATTATTTGACTGCGATGCCACCTTTTGTGAAGGGAATTCTGCCAGGCTCAAGACTTGGCCCAACCCTCCTTGGTCTAATTATGGCCACCTGACCCAAATGGCAGTCTAACTGAAGTGGGGGGAGGGGAGTATCCCGGGGGTGGTGGATCCCAGTACTTTCTGTGCTAGGGTGGTCAGACTCATACCTCCACTTTAAAAAAGAGGACGCTTATGAAAAATACACAGTGCAGAGCTGTCTTGAAACCAGTGCAGCCCTGCAACATGTATTTTTTATAATTGTCCTCTTTTAAAGGGGAGGTATGGCCACCCTACTCTGTGCCCTGGTGGCCACCTTGCCCCCTTTGCCCACTGGTGCTTCTGGGGAACTGTCTCCCTTTGAGGGAATAATTACCCTCTGCTCTCAAGTGCCTTAAGGAAGAGTAATAAGGGCTAGAGGCGTGGGCCTCACTGGTCCCAATGCCTATGTAAGAAGGTTGGCCGCTGGCTGATCTTTCCGCATGCATTCAGGGATCAGGAAAGAACTGCTCTGGCCTCACACCAGCTGCCCCACTGGCTTACCCACTACTACCTGGCTGTGCTGGCCGCAAGGGCCTGATGGCACTGCCCGTCACTCAGTGTCAGGCTCAGCAGCACACCTGGGTGGTGCTGAGGGCTGCGGGGGCTCATTCTGGAGAGGTGGGGGAGGCCTCACCCTACTCCAAATTTATCCCTTGCCGCTGATCCGCTCAGGGGGTGGTCTTGGGCTGTCCCTTCTCCTCTAGCAGTATGGGGGAGGGGCACAAACACCAGCTTGCTCTGAGGAGCACTGTTGCTTGCTCCTTCTCTGGGTCAAGGCATTGACTTATGCCGGGCCCGGAGGAGAGAAAATGGCACCTGCAAGTCTTGTGGAATGAGACATGCTTCACGTGCCTCCGCATTGCCACTGGCAACCGCTCAGAATCAGGCTCCTTCCTCCTGATCCCTCAGCAACTGTGCAGCTCTTGAGTGCCTTCTCCTCCCTCTTATAGGGGCAGGACAAATTCCTCTGCCCCTCCCAGTGCTGCTAAATCAGGTGAGAGGAAGGGTGGGCCAAGGGAATTTTCTTCAGTACATACTGTTCTTCACTGCTGCAGCCTAGATACAATTGCATCAGCAGAACCATATTGACCTGCCTGCTCGGGACAACTCTCAAGCTGGATATGCAATGTCAGCAGGTAGTAAGTGCCCAGAAGAACTGCCATTTGAGAACGACTTGTTGGTGGGTGTCCTGACCTCAAGGATAAGTAAGAGGTCATCCCAAAACATACCTTCAAAACACAGAACCCAACAAAAAACAAACAAACAAACAAACAAATGTCACACATAGGAAATGATACCCACTTTAAATATAAATGCAAAAACATCATTGGAGTAGATTAATCCATGGCGAATTATTTAAAGTGTTTATCATGACAAATAACTCACTATAAATTGAGATTTTTGAAGTTTTGAAAACTCACTTCCCATAGTCATTAAAATCATGCCAAGTGAGTCCATTACCATGGGTTAATCTACTCCGATGATGTTTTTGCGTTTATATTTAAAATGGGTAGCATTTTGTATGTGTGACCTTTTTTTGTTTGTTTCTTTGTTGGGTTCTGTGTTTTGAAGGTATATTTTGGGTTGTTTAGTAGTTTCTCTGGCAAGTACCTTTTTTGTGGGTGGGGAGGGTTTTTTTTTCCCCACTCTCCAGGTAGTTGTCTCATGGTATACGTTATTTTTTGGGGGGGGAGGGATGTTTGGGGTTTTTAGGAGTGGATGTAACTGTAGTTTGGCTTACTGGTGTGTTTTTGTGTTGTTTTAATCTGTTTGGATTTTGTTCATGCCCTATATGTTGTACATGTTGTTTCAATGTTGGCTCTGCAAAGTGTATGATATTTTATTGGGCTTGGCTGTTGTTTTTTCTTTTCTCCTTCTGTAGTTATTTGGGTTAGGTGGGATGTTTGATATGAGTATGTGTGTATTGGTTGTAGACAGTACATGTTAGTATTTGTAAGTGATTGTTGTGGTGGAGTGCTTAAGTGGTGTATGGTTTTGGTTTGTTTCATGCATATGTTACTTGATGTTTTATGTCAATTTCGTAGCTTAACCTTTTTTGAAACGCAGAAGTTTTTTATTTAGTTAATTTCCTGGTTTTGTTTTATTGATAATTTTTGTATGTTTTCAAACTCTGTGTAGTCTTTAAGAAAATGCTGACTGGCTGCAATTTACGGTGTCCCACAATTTCCCAGACCTTAGGAGGGAGCTGGAGTTCTGTGTAACCTTCTGTCTTGGTAGGGCTTTCATGAAGCTTCTTGAAAGCTGTGGGACAGTAGTGAGAGTGGCTGTATGTACCCAGGCAAGGAACAGCACACGGCATGAGATTCCACCAGGACATCACACCAAGAAGGCCCATGCACTACTCCATGACACTTGGCTGTATGTACTCAGGCCCTACTGTGAAGGTATGGATTTTAAAAAACTTATTTAAAAAAAACTCTCCAACAACACAAAACCAAATCAAGCATGATCTTCTTTTTGGTACCTAATTGCATTCCACAGTGCCTTCCCAGTGCCTTGCCACTTGTACAGGCTGTCTCCATCTCTTCTCAATTTTCCATGCCTGCATCAAATATGTTTGGGTCCCGGTGCACAGTCTGTTTGCCTCTTCCAGTTCCCCAGAGGCGGCAAACTTCATTGGTACTATGGGGGAGGGAGCTAAGGTACAGAGGATAAATTTGTGCTTTTGCCCTGGGGTAAGGAGAGTACGGTGCTTCACACCACAAACCACAATGTTAAATTCACAATACGTAGGAGAACATACTAAGTAACGAAGTAAGTGTGGAAAGGATCACCAATTGGGACCCACTGTAATTATTCCCAGCACACACACACCCCAAAAAACCCGGAGAAAAACCAACAACACATTATCAAAAAAACCATGTCTGAGCTTCAATGATAAGCATGAAAATGGGAGCATAACCTGTATAATTAGGATCTGGCAGGACTGGGGTGAGGCACTGTGTACAGAAAAGAGATGTGAACAAGAGATTTTAAAATGTGTTTTTGCCTAAAAATAAATCTGATCAAGGTATTTCCAAGTGTGCTCTTGTTAATTTTCCTTGATATTCCTCTTCTTTCTTCCCCTCAGGATTTCCTTTCTTTTGAATTGTAGCTTGTGTGGTGGTAAGGGGGGGAGGAAAACAGTGCCCCTGTGGAGTTTATGTCCAAGGTTTCTGAGTGAATGCTTGAGTCCATGTAGTTAACTTGCAGACAATCCCTTGAGAACTGTGTGAACTGAACTTGCTCCTTTTGCCTCTTACTCTTACTCTTACTCTGCATGCTTACTCTATAAGCATGCAGATTAGCTAAGAAAGTCAGGTGTAGCTGTCTGGTAACTTATTCAGCCAGATGTGACAGAAGAGAATGAAACTACTTGCTATAACATTCTGGGGGTTGATGGGGAGCATTGGTGGAAGGGAGCAGAGTGAATGGGGATGTTGGCTAAAATTTGCAAACTGCGAATTTGAGGATGGTGGGAAAAACCTGAGCTTGGGTTATGGTACAGCAAAGCAGACTAGGATTACCAGATATTCGTTATGTTAAGGGATGTCCAATGAACATTCTGTGTTTCAGAATCCCACAGCTCCATAGACGTGGGTGCTGGAGCAGGGGAGAGGGGCATCTGCCCTCTCAGTTCACTACAGAGTTAACAGCAGTGGCAATAATTGATTTTTCTGGGGATGGAGTATGGCCCTTACCCTCTCACTTTTTGACGGGCTCCAAGATTCCTGCTCCGAGAACCTAATGGATATTCCTTTTTTCAGAACCCCACAGCTCCATAGAAAATAATCGGAGACTAGGGTGGCCATATCTCTCCTTTAAAAGAGGACACTTATGAAAAATACATGCTGCAAGGCTGCATTTCTTCCAATGCAACCCTGAACCATGTATTTTTCATAAGTGTCCTCTTTTAAAGGGGAGGTTTGGCCACCCTGTCGGAGACCCTTCTTTCAGAACACTACAGCACAAATACAGATTTGTGACATATGGTGCACTGAACTCATTTGAATTCCCAGTAGTTTAGTATAGTGGATCTTAAATAAATAATGGATTCTTTGGATGTGTACTTCTTGTCTGGACATGGTTTGAAAATGAATGTTTAGCTCTCAGTGAAGAATTTCCCTTTTTTAAAGGTAATAATTATAACAATGGGTAGAATATGCACATCCAATTACACCTTCAGAGCATTTGACATATAATCATAATTCTGGACAGCATTCTCTGACAGTAGTGTAAGTCCAATGGGGTGTCACAAACAAATACAACAAACAAATACTATTGTTATAAAAAGCTTTTCTCTACCTCATGCTGATTATCATCTTTAATCTCATTAAAAACAGGTTAAAGTGTGCCTATAACATCCTGAATAATGATTTAGGCAAACTAGGTACAGGACATCAGCTGTAGTTTACTATGCCGTAAATTCTCCCTAAAAGACAGAACATTTTAAAATTGTGAAAAAAGGTAATAAATAACCAATGAATAATTTGAAATTTTGGTTATGCTTTGCTATGACATTCTGAAATGCAGCTGCGGTGTAATCACATGCAATGTTGCAGAAGAGTGGTGAATTATTTTAATCTTATTTTGGTGGCATATTTAAGATTAACTGGAAAGGCACTACATGCTGCTCTGGTTAGCTAAAAATTGACTTACCCTTTTATTTCATGTAGCTACTTTATCTTATTCAGTAACACTGCAGGACTGAATCGTTGTTACATTGATAATTGTTCTCCTGCATTCCTCCCCAGTGGTGGGTGAAGTGATTTTCTATATGTGTGTTGTAAGCTCTGGCAGCAAAATAGTTCTCTTTCTGCAAATTGATCCATTCCTTCTTCCTGTAGTTGATCTGTAGCATTTCAAGCCAACTGTGCTATTTGGTCTCAGTCTCTAATACAAGAACTGATCTCCCTCAGTGCTTAGAGTCCAGCAGATAACCCTCCTAGCAGGACTTGCTCTCCCGTTGTGGCTACCCTGGCTATTTTCCCTCCGCTCTCCTCAAACTGCAAATGCAGTGGTCAGAGAGCTCTGGAGGGTGGGGCTTCTTGAGTACCAGGCCAAATTGGGCCTTTCTTGCAATCAGCCAGTGTGGTTCTGACATTGATTCCACAATCTCCCTTCACAACTTGATCTACTGCTCAAACACTTTTATAATGAGATTTTTCGCCCCTAATATTTGGCCTAAAACTTTCTTCCTGTAATTTAATTTCATTGCGACTTGCCCTGCCTTCAAGGTTTGCTCCTCTTTATAGCAGCCTCTTACCCATTTGGAAAACGTTTTCATGCCCCCGGCCCCTCAGGCTTTACATCTAAAGACTAAACTTGCCTCATTCTTTCAACCTTGAATGAGTTTGTGTACCATCCCTGAGAGCACTTACCAGGAGCCCACTGTATATTTCTTCCAGGTTTTTAGAAATCACACATACATTGGCAGTTCGAGCGATATTTGTATTATCATTACACACACACATTTACAAAGAACAGAACCCATGACAACCTGCATATAAAGGCGCAACTGTTCAGTTGTAACAGTCCAAGCATTCCAGAATCCTAGAATGGTTCTTTAATTTAAACTTTGTGTTCGGAGCGGCTTTCTCATTGTGTGAATTAAACAAACTAATGTGGCTGCCTCACAACTTCTCTGGAGGTTCACCAGACTGTGAGCCTAAGCATTTTCCAGCGCTGATAAAAGACCTTTTTTTTTATTTAGACACGTGTCTGGCAGGTGGGTAAAGGTTTTTGGGGAGATGTTTTTTAGGGAGATTTAGATTATTTTTAAAGTGCTTTTCTTCACATTTCATGTGTTGTTTTATGGTCCCATCCTGAATCATTGAGATATATAGGATATAATACTAAATAAAAAGGGTGGGGGGGAAACCCACCTGAAAACAAGGTTTCTCTTATATTCCTTACTGAGGCAGGCTTGGATCCTGTTTACTTCAGCCAATAGAGGAGGACACATATTTCCCCATACACAACTGGTTTTGGGAAAGTACAATGACCAGTGTTGCTGTATGGTTAACCTTTGGGCCTACCATCTTGGAGTTTTGGGTTCTGTTCCTTTCCGGGGCCTTATTTATTTATTTAAACTTATATCTCACCCTTTCCCTAAGACTCAGAATGGGTTACAATATAAACATCCCCTAGAAAACCCCACCCTAACACCCTAGAAACAGCTCATAAGAAGTAGTGCAATACTGGGTCAGACCAATGGTCCAGCAAGTCCAGCATCCTGCCTCCAACAGTGGCCAATCGCTGTCCCTTGGGAGAAGTACCCAACAGGTCACAATGGGCAGTCCATTCCCTGTTGTTTCAGTCTCCAACAGTAAGAGGTTACATCCCCCAAACCTACTTGCATAGGCGACTGGTGACTGTTGACCCTGGGGGGGGGGGGGAAGGGAAACCCCCCCTAATTTGCATAGACCCACCCCTAATTTTTTCAATACAATAATAACAACTTTAAAATATTTGCAAAGTGGTATTACGCATGGCAAGCACGTTGCAGGGCTGGCTGCATAGGGCACCAATACAGCCCTGCCACATGCATAAGAAATGTTCAATTGGGGTTAAAGTGAACAGTGTCTTGTCTGTTAGTGGTGCGGCTTAACCCAGCAGCAAGGAGTTCCTAGAGTTAGCATTGGAGGGAGATTACATTAGTTAAATCTGTGAACTACATGGTGCTACATGAAGCCCTGCCACTGGGGGATAGGGAGCCAATTACATTCTCCCACTAGTCCCGCTTCTCCCTAGCAGTGTAAAAAAATAGAGTCCAAGCTCACTGTGAGGAGAAACTGAGGTTTTAAGTGTCTCATCAAGCCGGTAATAACTACCAGTGATTTTCTACCATTTCAACTATCTTTCAGTTTTCTATTTGTCTTTTGCTTTTTGTTTCCTTTTTTATGGGGAATAACACCAAAGTCAACCTCCGAAACCTTTGAACAACATTGCACATAAAAACATTGGGGATAACACACCCCGGTCACCCTGTGAACCCTTTGAACATGTTTTCACATAGACCCACAAAACTCAGCGTTCACAGGGTCAAACCCTGCTCTCAGAACTCCTTTTTAAGGAGTGGGTAACACATTCACATCACTCTGAGAAGCCTTTGAACAACATTGCTTATAAGAACATGGGGGTAACACACCCAGGTCACACTGTAAACCCTTTGAACAAGTTTGCACATAAAAACATTGGGGATAACACACCCCGGTCACCCTGTGAACCCTTTGAACACGTTTTCACATAGACCCACAGAACTCAGCGTTCACAGGGTCAAACCCTGCCCACAGAACTCCTTTTTAAGGAGTGGGTAACACATTCACATCACTCTGAGAAGCCTTTGAACAACAGTGCTTATAAGAACATGGGGGTAACACACCCAGGTCACACTGTAAACCCTTTGAACAAGTTTGCACATAAAAACATTGGGGATAACACACCCACGTTACTCTGAGAAGCCTTTGAACAACAGTGCTCATAAGAACATTAGGGGTAACACACTCAAGTTACCCTGAAAAAAACTTTGAACAAATTTGCACATAAAAACACTGGGAATAACACACCCACATCATCCTTAGAAACCTTTAAACAGTGCACATTGAACACTGCACAGTTGAACATTGGGGGTAACACTCAAGTTACCCTGAAAAACCTTTGAACAAGTTTGCATGTAACATTGGGGGTAAGGTAACACCGACGTCATCCTGAGAAACCTTTGAACACTTCTCACTCACACTCACACTCACACTCAAATGCACACAGACTCTCTCTCTCTCTCACACACTCACACACACCAATTCTCTCTTGCATACAAACTCTCTCACACTGTCGCGCACACACCCCGATTCTCTCACACAGAAACACACTCTCCCCCCCGCCACACACAACACCCAGTGGTGAGAATGATTGGAGCTATTTTGAAGAACAGAAGGCTGCAACCTTGTAAACAAGGTTCTTCAGATAGTTCTGAGTGCATGTGAGAATGATTGGAGCTATTCCGAAGAACCTTGTGTACAAGGTAGTGACCTTCTGCTCCACGCAAAGTTGGTGGTCGGGTGCTGCTATGGCGACATCCAATCAGGACTCTCAGGACAGGAGAGGTAGGTAGGGGCTGCACAGGGCACCCTGGCAGGTGGGTGGAAGTTCCTCCCCCTCCACTCCCACCCAGGTTGATTCTGAGGGCAGGGGGAGGGCAGTGGACCCCTAGCCAGCAGCCCCAAGCAGCAGTACACTCTGGCAGGCAGGTGGAGGGAGGATGGTGGAAGTTCCTCCAACTCCGCCCAGGTTGCTTCTGAGGATGGGGGACGCCCCCCTGGCCAGGCCCCACTGCTTACCTGTCGTCAAGGTGGTGGAACTCCAACTCTTTAACACAGGGGCCTCTTTGCCTCCGTTACCTCTCCTCCTGACATGGCCCCTGACTCCTTCTCACTCAGCTGAGTTTGTTGCAGCGGTGACAGGTCCTCCCCCCCTCTCCGGCGGGGCTGTGGGGGAGAGGTGGTCTGCAGCAGACTACCTCTCCCTCTTCAGTCTTTCCGGGGAGGGGGGAGGAGCTGCCACCGTACCAAGCTCAGCTGGGGGGGTTTCCAAAAATCTGCGGGGGAATGTCCCCCCCCCCCGTGTCCCCCCATGCGTTGCCCATGGCTACTTGGCTAATAGCCATTAATGGACTGAGTGAACGAAATACTTTCTTATTTCTTTTTAATCTGCTGCCAGTTAATTTAATGGAGTGTCCCCTTGTTCTAGTACTGTTAAAGAGGGTAAGTAACCATTCCCTATTTATGTGTTCCATGCCACTCATGATTTTATAAACTTCTATCATATCCCCTCAGTCGTCTCTTTCCAAGCTGAAGAGCCCTAACCTATCAGGCCTCAAAATTTGTTCCATACCGCTTATCGTTTTTGTTTCCCTTCTTTATACCTTTTCTAGTTCTATTATGCCTTTTTTGAGATGGGACAGTCAGAACTGCACACAGTACTCCAGGTGTGATCCTACCATCGAGCTATATAGAGACATAATTGTATTTTCTGTTTTATTCTCTATCCCTTTCTAAATGATTCCTAACGTTGTTTGCTTTTTTGACTGCTGTCGCACACTGAGCTGAGGGGTGCTTTTTTGACCTCCGTTGCACACCTCAAACAACCCCTATTCCTGCCTGCCAAATGTTTGGCCAAAAAGAAGTCTTACATTTCCTCCAGAAAATGCTTACTGACTCTGTCGAACCTCCAGGGGAAGGCAGTCCCATAATATGGGGGCAGCAACAAAGAATGCCTCTCTGCACATCCTTGTCATATTAATCTGACTGGGCAGATGGTACCTGACAGTCCACAGGAATCATGAGGAGCATAGTGGAAGAGGTGGTCTTTCAGATGTGTGGTGATGTAAGCCATTTGTCCTTGCCTAACCTCTCTTTTAGATTATTTGTATTATCATAATTCATTGTCTTTAAGGTTGGAAGTGTGTTTGCTCAGAACAAATGATGAAATACACTGGAATACAAGCCAGTCAACAGAACTAAGATTTCCGATCAGCTCCGTCATTTTTTTGCCAGCTCAGGAAACATTCCTCCGCTGCACCCCCCAAGTTTACACAGCAGCAACAACTCTGTGTGTGTGTGTGTGTGTGTGTGTGTGTGTCTGTGTGTGTGTGTGTGTGTGTGTGTGTGTGTGTGTGTGTGTGTGTGTGTGTGT
>QEPC01000119.1:6398886-6435674 GCA_003113815.1 Sphenodon punctatus | reverse complement strand
TAGGGCTGTAGCGGAATATCGCAGCGGTAGCTATTTCCGGCGGAAACAGTGTTTCCGCAATTAGTGGAACGGCATGGCAGAGGCTTTCATTCCGCGGTTTCATTCCGCGGTTCCACGGTTCCGCTTATTTAATTCCGCAACTGAGTGGAATCGTGGAAACATTACATTTTTGCTATTTCCGCAATTCCGCCAGCGCCAAAAAATAGCGGAATAGCGGTTTTCCGCGATTTCCGCAATTTTTCCGCAATTCCGCGATTTGCAGAATTCCGGCGGAATTAGCGGAATATCCACAGAAAAGTCGCGGTGTGGCGCGGGCAGTTCCGAAATGGCGGAACGGAATTGCGGCGCGGTAAAAGCTGCTGCCGCATCAGCCCTACTTATAGCTAAACGTTGGGGGGAGGGAAGCAAGGGTGTGATGCTGGTGCTTTGCAAAAAAAAAATTCCCAAGGCTTAAAGGGTATTTCTCTTCAGCAGTCATCTATCCTGAATGAATGGTACTGGATAGGCTTTAATGCCCTATTATTTAAAAGGCAGTATCTCTCTTTGTCTCTTTCAGCAGGAGACAATCCTAGGTAGGTCTGCCCTGAGGGTATGTTTCCTCCCTCCTTCCTGAAGCACAAGTTCCCCTTTAAATATTTTGCCATGAAAATTAAATAAATCAAGGTAAAGAAATGATTATTCAAACCATTCAGCTCATTAGCCCTATTCATCCACCCTCACTTCCTCCCACTGAACTTGAAGCAGAGACCTTTCGGAAGCTCTTTGGGTCTCAAACATTGCAGGAGATGTGGGCACCCATATCCCCTCTCCTTTTAAAGTTGGAATGGATTGCCCCCTCCCCCCCCCCATCACCGTTTATAATTTTGGCCATGCCCAGGATGATCAGGGGTACATCTGACTGCTGGAATCTGGGAATGATTATGGACTGGATCACTACACAGATTGGTGTGTGTGTGGCCATTGCAAGTCCTTATATCATTACTAAGGATGAGAAATTGGATGGGAAATTGGAATCAGATTAAAATCAGAATCTGATTCAATTGCTTCAGATTTGAATTGGATCGAAATAGGAATCGGTTCATATATCCTCCCCACTCACCATTGACTTGAATGGGATTTTTTTTCCCATTGAAATCAATGGGAAACTGAAGTTATTCATCTAATGGGCAATGTAAATTGTATCAATTCTTGTGCTGGAATCAGATTAATATGAAGCAATAAAATTGGGTGAATCAGATGAATCAGATTCCAATTTTCCCATTCCTAATTATTACTATATTGTACTAGTGCTGAAACTCGGTCCTTAGAAAACTTCGGAATTCACCCAGGATTCCGTTCCCTAGTTCCAAATTCCAAAGTTCCAAGTCCAATACACAGAAAACTTTGGAAAACCTCGATGGAATGCTGGCACCATTACACACGTGCACCCAGACGGTTGACCCTAGCTTCTCTGATGTAGGAAATGAAAGTTAGTGACATATTTTTTAGGAGGGGGTATGGGAGGGGACAGTTGAGTGATGGACAAGCCACAGGACAGGTTTTGATTGGCTGGCAAGGGCAAAATAAAAGGTGGCTGTACAGCAATTTTTCATTCTTTCTGGTGAATTTGGCTGTGTGCTACGCTGCTGATCTGTAAGTAATCACCTTGGGGGGAAGGAGGACCTGGCCTGCATTGGCCTGTTCATAGTGGCAATGCTGGGGGATGGGTTACTTTTTTCCACCATGCCATGATTTTTTTAAAAAACGTGTGTGTGCACCATACTGCTGCTGCCTGCTGCTTGGCACCATGGAGGCCAGAGAGATCTCTGCCTTGATTCACTTCCCCTTGCCTGGACTGTCCAAGTTACCAGTGCCACACCCATGCCATGCCTTTTTAAAAAATAAACAGGTGCCACTGCTGTCTGCTGCTTGCACTGCTTGGCACCATCATGGCCAGAGCGATCTGCCTATCTCCACTTCCCCAGGCCATGGGCTGTTCATGTACTAGGGACAATGCTGGGGGCTGCCACCAATGCCAAAAGTTTAAAGTGGGTCCTGCTGCTGCTTGTTGGCAAGTTGGTACCATAGGGGCCAGAGAGGGATCACTTTGCTGTGGTTTTTGTGGGCACTGTGACTGTACTTTGTCTGTGGGTTTGCCAAGATGTGATTGACCACGGAAGAGGGGCACAGGGGAGATATACTTTCTTTCTGGTTAAAATAATATGGTGGGTCAGGAGGGAGCTTGCCTTGTATAGGTGGAAACTGGGCAGGCATAACGGAGGTGTTTTTGTGTTGCTGGGGTTAATGTCTGTTTTTTTTGGCTTTGTGCATGCAGTTGTTCCACTTTTGTGAGCGATTGTCCCACTCTTGCTAGCCTGTTTTTCTGGGCACTGCTTCGTTGGAATAATGATTTTTAAATGGGTGCACTCACTGCTGATGGTGGGCCATGTTGTGGGTACATTACTGCTGACTTTTTTAAATTATTATTTCTGTACGCAGTTGCACTTTTGTGCGTTTGTCTTCTTGAGTGATTGTTCCAAGCAAAGTTCCAGGGATTTCCATGGTCCGGAGTTCCAAATTCTGGGTCCTTGGAAAAAGTTCCAAGTTTCAGCTAAGTACCTGGTCCAGCTCCAGGTACTTGGAACTAAGGAACTCGATCTAATGATCCAGATGGTCTATTCAGTGCAGCCCTATTATGTACTGTTATAGAATGGGATAAGTTCTACACTAGCACTAAGGTCAGTTGACTCAAGAGACTCAGAATGGAGTGGATTTAAGGATTTTATCATTACCAAGTATTTTAACCTAGTTCTGTTTGAACTCTGTAACTTCTCTCCCTTCCCCAATAAAGGAACCAAGCCCCAGCATCTCAGTCACAATTTCCTCCTTGTATTATTTGACAGAGAATGAACAAACTACCATGTGACCAGGGCACAAGCCTTGTGGGATGGGGGGGAGGTAATTAGCACATTTTACCAGAGGCCAGAGTTTCAGGGAGGCATGGGCTTCAAGCCTTTTACCAGGAGAAAAAAACTAAGATTAATTTGTAGATACTTGAGGAAGACTATACAAACTCCCCCCACCCCCATATCTGTATATATATGGGGTTCCCAGATCTTATAAGATCTTGTGAGATTTGTAGGAGCCAATCAGAAGCAGAGTTAGAGCAGAACAAGCAACATTCTGAACAGTGAACTGCTTACACAGGCCGTCTTCAAAACAGAGAGGCAGAGGAGCGGGGGAGAGAAATCTCCTACCATGGCCGGGGCTGGCCAAGGCACCAGCCACCAGGGCTGGCCCAAGGGTTTGAGGGGTCATGTGCCAAGCCTTGCTGCAGGGCCCCAAAGGCTGGCCGATCTGCCAGTGGAAAAGCTGCCAGCGGGCCGGCGGAACCTTATGACTGGCAAAGCTCTAGGGAGGGGCTTGTCCATTGTAGGCAGAGCCTCCAAATATCCAGCAACAAAGAGTTTTCAGCGTTAAGATGTGATGGACAGAACATTAGTTTACACTGGGAACTCCTTGATGCTGAGTAAAACTGTGCCACTTGGAGACTGAGAGAACCCTCCTACTAGCATCTCATCCAGTAAGTGGATGGGACTTCGGTAGGACAACTCTCTCTCTCTCTCCATCAGTGGTAGTGCCATAGCAGGATAAAAAAATCCTTTTCGCATATTTAAAACATGCAAAACCTCTGAGCCACATCAAAATAGCTGCATGCTATTAACAATACCTGATCACACAAACACGTTCATATTTAGTAAAAATAGCATGTGAGGAGCCACATGAAGAAGAACAGAAGGTTGCTACCTTGTAAATAAGGTTCCTTGAGATGGATCTGAACATTCTCACAACACCTACCTTTCCGGCCTCGCATGGAATTTTTTCCTTATATTTCTAGAAAGGGTTGGAAGGAACTGTCATTCTGAGGGTGGGGGGAGAGCACTTTTTATTCTACAGGAGCTCGAGACCATCATGTGGCTATTATTTGAATAGGGTGAGAATGCACAACCCAGTTGTGAGAATGTTAAGTCCCATCTCAAAGAACCTTCTTTACAAGGCTACAACCTTATGATCAGCACATGGGGAGGAGCTGTTTGTTTACAAACAGCTTTATCTACCAGTCCGATTGGTTGTCGCTGCTGCTGCTGCTGCTGCAGCTGCTGCTGCTGTGTGGGCCCAGCGGTGGCGGCAATGGAGGGAGGGGCATGTGTCAGTTGGCAGAGGGGGGCTCAGGGTGGCAGAAACAAAAAAAACAACCAAGACGGGACAGGCGGGTGGGCAGCCAGCTTTGCTACCAATGAGGGTGGGGAAAAAAATTTAAACAGTGGCATTCCAACTCCATCTCCAACCCACAGTGGTGGCGCAGGGCCCCTCCCTCAGAGGCCGCCGTGGGGCCATGTGCCTGGGCGCTGGTGGCACATGCCTCGGGCTGGTCCTGCCAGTCACATAAGCAGGTGCCCAGCTCTGCCCTATCTCCCTCCTCCCAGCCTGACCAAGATCCTGCACCCAGCCATGACATGGAGTGTGCAACAGGCAATAGTGTCCACCTCTCAAAGCCCTACCCCAGGATTCATGGTTTGGTGGGCCAGAAGGGGCTCTGGAACACGTGGTGCCATGCCTTGTGTAGCCTTATCCCATTTGGAATAAGAATGCTACGTGACACATCCTCAGCCTTTTCCGGAGAACGTGTCACGTAGCAGCCAGCTGTTCACCCTGCCAGATGGTGGGGGAAACATCTGGTAGCAGCCAGCATGGTCTGGCTGCCCCAGGGTGGGTTAAGGCTGCCTGCCCTAGTCGTTTCATGTGGCTGCACCCTGAGTATGTGATTGTACAGGAAACTCTAGGACTTGTAATTTGAAAGACCGAGATATGTGTCTATGTGACATGCTTTCTCAAGAACTACATGTCTTTTAGGACTCATGAGATTGTGTGAATAGGATGGGCTTGTGGCAGGGGCCCTGAGTAAAGTTTGTACCAGGCCCAGAGAAATGATGCTTGGGCCCTGTATGCAACTACGGTGACTGATCACACGATGAATAACAAATATACTTGTCAAGGACAGTTTGAAGGAATTCGTAGGTTGAAATGAATTCTTCACATTAATCCACTGAAAAGTTTTAAAAATATTAACAACTTAATAAAAAGGCAGTCCACTGGCAACACATTTCCAAATATTGAAAAGGTAAAATTCCGCACACATGAAGCAGATTAAATTGTGATAGTAATGCCCACAACATAATTCACCCTTTCATCTTTGGGACTGAGAAGTATTCAGAGATACCAGCTGCCTTTCCATACATGCTTCTGCAGAGACTGGGACTCTCTCCCGTATGGCTCAGCTTAAATTAATATATTCTCTCCATTATGCAAGAAACTCACCGTAGGGCTTGAGATTTATTTTTTAGCTGAAATGAAAAATACATTACGCTCTATAGTGCCCTGGTTGGGGATTTGTTAAGATTACTTTACTGTAATTCTTAATCAAGCAATCTGGAGAAATCTAAAGGAAATCTGAGTTGGGTTAATTAATTTTGGCTATATTTACTAAAATACAGAAGGGCACCATTTGAAAGGTAATTATCTGAATGTAAATTCCCTTCCTTATCAAATTTGAAATATAGACTGTAAAAGTGTCAGATTGCACAGAAACAACAACAAAAATGTATCAGAAAAAAGAATACATAAATAATTTGTGCATCTTCTTTTGAAGACATTTTGGGCTAAGTAAAGAGTATGCTTTAAGATGGAAGTGTATAAGCAGCAGACTCCTGGCAAGATCCTGTGTGGATGGCTATAGAAACCACACACGTAGGGAGTCCAAGACTGAGCTGTACTGTCACTCAGTGAAAATGCTGGGTGCATCTGCTTCAGGGCAAACAGCTGTGGGTCTAGACTAGGGCTGAAATTAATGTTTGTGTGGATAGCACCAACTGACTGACCCAGACCCATCAGAGTGCTATCTGGGTGAATATTCAGGGGGTGGATGCAGGGGGGTGGGCAGTGTGGACAGGGTGAGGTGTCACAGGAGGATGCGGGAGAGGTGTGGGGGCCACAGGAACACAGACAGGGGGAGTGGGCAGCAACAGGCAGCAGCATCCAGCCTCCTGATGGCCAGCCTGAGCCTATTGCAGTGCAAGCCAGCTGACCTGTGCAATCTGCAGGCTTCCAGGGGTCTCTGCACGTGCACACAGAGTCTCCCCTGGAAGCAAACTGGGGGTTTTGTCTAACAAATTCCAGTTTACATCTGGGGAGCCTGTGCAGAAGCCCTCGGAGGCTGGCACATGTGTCTTATGCAGCTGGCTTTGGCCAAACAGGCCCAGGTCGGCCCTCAGGAGGCCAGATTCTGCTACCTGTGCTGTTTTCATACTGCAGATTAGCTGCTGGCTACAAAATCCACTATTTGTTTCAGCTCTAGTCTGGCCTGGATACATAGACCAGCCTCATAAACAGACTGCATGGGTGGGTTGGCATAATCACCCCTGCAGAGTCAGTAGAGTGTCGCACATCTAAAGGGATATAGAGGCACCAAAATAGTCATCTCGTTTAGAAGAGACATATGCTTTAGCTGCATCTACAGATAAAGACAATTTGACAGAAATCACAGTTTTCTATTTTTGAAGTGTTGCAATGGAATCCGATAAAACTTCCTTCATTGTGACATGATTAGAGTTGTCTTATCGTAAGTACGACCTGGCATCCTATCACTTAACAGAGTTAGTTTGGCAGTTAGATGATGATAGACATTTTGTTGATCAAATGCTGCTCACTTTACAGGATCTGTGAACGCAAAGTATCCTAAAACAGCTGTCAGACTATCCAGTCTCTCTGTTAGATTGATTGTACTCATGCATCTAGTAACAAGCTAACAAGAACGTAGTCACATACTATAAGTAAATGCCAATGCTAATTTGTGAGAGATCCTACTATCATCTTGAAGAGCTTTGTTTACCCCAAATACAATCTCCTTACACATTCAGGAAATGGGTGTTTTTTGCTCAGGAACTCCTGCAGATCAACTGTAGCAGTGTCTAATCACAAGAATAGAAACCCCGCATGCCACTGTGAGCTAGCCAACCTTAGGATTCTGGAGGTGCCATGTGGCATCTGTATTCAGTATCGCTGATCCTAAAACAGCTACCCTTCTGATGAGCACCAAGAAAACTGAACACATTTGTCCTGGTTACTGAAATGGTTTTCTGTTCTTTTCTTACATTCTTTATGAATCACCTATATACCCTATGTATCGCTTTTCCCTTTCTGCTGTCATAACTATTGACAAACTACCATGCGTACAACCACACAGAAGGATGGAAAGTATCCAAGGTTTTGTTGGAGAACAAAATAGAGAACAAAATAGAAAACATATGCTGTCTAACTCATGGGTGGGGTGGGGTGGGGGGGACATGAGTGTTGAAAGTAGACAGCACCTCTGTTCCTGCCTTCAGAAACCCCTCCTCCTGCCCCCAGAATGTTCATGGATGGATCCAGAAAAGTGCAGATTTCATGGCTGCACAGGGCCCCATGTGTTGTGGGGACCCCCCCACAGAAGCCCCCAATACTTGGGCTTCATGAATAAAACTGAAGTAACAAAACAAGTGCACAAAGCAATGGTGTGCCACAGAGCTTCAAATGCAAAAAGGCCCTGCAGAAATTCATTAGAAACAGCAAGAGGTGTAGAAGGGAGTTCCTGATGCTGAAGAGGATATTACGTTGAATGGAACATCCAAAATAAATTACAGTAACAGACAGATAGATAGATAGATATTTTATTTACGACCCCAATGGGTCAAATTTGACATGGGAAAAACGAAACAGTTCCCTTTCTCCAAGGGGCAAACCAGTGTGTGTCTAATATCTATGAAATATTCTTAGGTGAGAAGGGGGGGGCGGCACCCCCGTTTGCATGGAGCTCCAACTTCCCTGGGTCCAGCATTGGTTCAGGGAGTGGGTAATTGGAGATTTCAGTGGCTTGGTGGTGGAGCAGCAGCCCAGCAAATCCCCTCCTTTTCCCCCAGGGTGAGAGTGGGGAGAGGTCCAAGAATAGATTTCTGCCTAAGCTGCTTCCCCTCCCCATGCTGCTGTTGCTACTCCAGTCCAAGCACTGCAGAGCATAACAAGCAACAAGCCTGCCCAGATCATGAGCAGCCATTGAACTGTAGAATCCCCTCGCATCACTGCTACTCTCAAAAATCTGAAGGGAATACTTTTTTCCTTTACATTGCCAGGGTCAACCTTCACTTACAGCCCCTGGGCCCTGACTCTAGATTTAAATTTTTCAGTTTTCATCATACTTGGAGAGACAACTATTTGCATTGTAACGTGAAGGTTCCACTTAAATTTTGACTCTAGAAACACAGTACGTATTTAAATAGTATAGTAAATATTCACTGGAATGTGTTATATTGCTGGTGAATCTGTTCTCCTATTTTTCTTACTACTTTTCCAACCCTCAGCTCGTTCTTATAGCTTTTTTTTTGTGCCCTCTCCAATTTTTGGCCTTCCACTCATGTGGAAACTTTTGTGGGCTCTGTTTATTTACCCTGTAATTTAGCTGCTATTTACTCTCTCAGATAATACTAGGAGACATTCCATGAAACGAAGTGGTACCAGATTTTAAAAAAACGAAAGGAAGTACTTTTTCACTCATCCTACAATTCACTTGTGAAACTTCTTGCTAGAGGATCCTGTGAATCTAGTCTCTTTTTCTGGCTACTTTGCCAACCCTCAACTCATTCTTATAGCTTTTTTTTCTGTGCTCTCTCCAATGTTTCAATATTCATCATAAAGCATGATTCCAAAATTTGACACAGTATTCCATTAGTAGTCTTTCTAATGCCATTATGGGGGTGGGGTGGGGAGAGGTAGGATCATTTCTTTGTTCCTTTTTTTCTACCCAAGGATTCAAAGAATTACCATAGCTGTTTCACCACACCATACCATCACACAAAGAAGTTCTATTTTTTGGAGGGGGAAATAATTTTAAAATAACCTCTATCATTTTCTGAGTCACTATCCTCGGTCCACAAAATGCATGGTGGGGGTGTAGAAGCAAGTACACCAGTGCAGGAGTAGCCTTGATATGCACTGAAAACTACAAAAGAAGTTTGTCAAAGATCCCAATGAAGAGAAAAGTCCCATCCTCTGCTGGTCAGGCATAATAGGTGCTTTAGATCACAGCCCACCGTCGTCAGCTTGCTTCACCCCCAGGCTGGCTGGTCTGTTTAAAAAGTACCCTGCCGGAAGTGTAAATGGAGCAGGCTGAGCATGCTCTGGGGTAGTCCCACTGGCAGCGCTCTGGAACATCCCAGAGTGCTGCCGGTTGGAACATCCCGGAGTGCTGCTGGTGGCAGAGCAGGCCATCCAAACCCAGGGCAGTAGGGATGGGCGAACAGAACCGAGTGTGGAAATTCAGTTCGGTTCGGAAGTTTGCTTCAGTCGACCAAACTATTTGAGTTCGGTCCAAACTCCGAACTTCGGAACAAAGTTCGGAAATTCAAACCCCATTGAACTAAATGGAATATTATCTTTTAGGGATGGGCAAACAGAGTCGAGTTCGGAAATTTGGTTCAGTTCGAAGATAGAGTTCGGTTTGGAAGTTTGGGTTGGTCGACTGAACTGGTCGAGTTCAGTCCGAACTTCCAAACCTGTTCGCCCATCCCTACGGGGCAGCAGCCTGAGGTGGAGCTGCTGTCCATCTGCTGGATGGACCCATACTTCAGCTCTGCGCCTGGCCGGCTGTTGCCCCTGACAGCACCATATGGTTGCGTACACCAGTTTAGTGTGATGGGCAATTGCCTGCAACTTTATTTATTTGTTTATTTATTTCTACAATTTATACCCCGCCCCTCCTGAAAACAGCTCGGGGCGGCTTCCAACAATAATAAAAATACATAAAAACAAGTATAAAACAATTTAAAAATAATCAAACAAGTTAAATGTTTAAAAACAGGCCCCCGGGAATTTAAAAACAGTAAACAGGGTAGGGGAGAAAAAACACCACCCTCCCCCCACCCCAAAGGCCTGGGAAAACTGCCAGGTTTTACAACACCGCCGGAATGACAACAGGCAGAGGGGGGTGGGGCGGGGTTGAATGGGAGGACTGCAGGCCAGGGAAACCACTGGGTTCATCTAAAGAGGACCCAGGCAGGGCTGTAAGCAGGGGTGCACCCCTGAAGCAGCTCTGTGGGCAAGCAACCTCTCCTCTGTCTGTTTACACTCAATGAGTGTGTACAGCTCATTTGCAGCTAGGGAAGGGCCTGCTTGTTTCAGTGCAAGTCTTATGCAAAATCGTGAGGTGTCAGCTTCTTCTCAGCTCTGACCCAGACATAAAATGAGCACACCTGTGAGATAGAAAGCTGGCTTTATAATCTATGTGGACCCTTATCACATGATTTATCAATGAAGTACAAAAATATTTTGAGGCAGTTAGGTTTCACTATAGCCAGTGACAATAAAATAGTTACACAAAAAATAAATGCAAAAGAGATACAAAAATAAGCCAGAAACAATACAAATACAGACAAAGTCCATGATCATAAAACTGAAATATGGTACACAAAAATGCAAGTATCATGAACCATCTTAATAGCTCAGTCCAGCTTAAAAAAGAAAAAAACAACTGTATCCTAATCCAACAATAGTAGTCATAATCTCTTCCAGTCAGGGCCTAATAAACAATAAGAGTTATTCGGAGTTGCTATTGTTATTAGCTATAATAAATCATATTCAGTATATTATCAGCTCCGCATAAAGTACAGAGGAGTTCCAATGGGGCCCATCTATTTTAATAATACTATAAGTATCCTGCATTGGTTATAGCATTTAGATGCGGACATAAAACCCTGGATGGCGAGTCAACAATAGTACTTCTACGGCACTGAGCCAAGATTTTAAAAAAGGGCCGGGGCTTTGAGACTATCAATGGTGTCTACAGTTAGTAGCCTAAGTATACCCTGTGGTGCAGGTGGCAGCTCTTTATCTGGGAAGAGAGGAAGTACCCATGTAGATCTAAGAGCTGTATACAGAGTGCAACTATATAATATGCTCCAAGGTCTTTACTTGACAAATGCATAAACAGATTCAGTCCGCAAAAGCCATTTTCTCCATCTGGCCTTTCTTCACGGTCGAATCAAATAATTGAATCTGTATCAGTGTTATCATTCTCCTCAATCAAAGATCTGTCAGGAGATATAGATATGGATCTAGACAGAAAGTAAATTTCACTTTGAAATACCAGGGTGCCATTTTAAACATTTCTAGCTTAGCCATCATTTATCAATGAAGATCAAGACCTTACACTCATGTGGGAACTTTTGTGGGTTCTGTTTATTTATCCTGTAATTTAGCTGCTCTTTACTCTCTCAGATAATAGTAGGCGACATTCCATGAAACTAAGTGGTACCAGATTTAAAACAAAGAAAAGGAATTACTTTTTCACTCAATGTAAAATTCACTTGTGAAACTTCTTGCCAGAGGATGCTATGAATGCCAATAGTTGGGCTGGGTATAAACGAGGACTGGTTAAATTCTTGACGGATAGGTCCATAATTGGCTATTAGTCAAGTAAGTTGCGGGGGCGGGGGGGGTACATGTCTGTTGGGAGCTGAAAATGAACAGTAGGGAATGGATCACTCCAATATGATCCTGTTGGGTACTTCTCCGAAGCAACTGGGAGTGGCTGCTGCCAAAGACAGGGTGCTTGATATTGTATTGTCAAACTTTCCTTACATTTTATTTTAATGGCTTAGAACCAGTTCAATGCATATTAAATTGAATGCCAAACATATGGCTGAAACTGCATTTTACTTCAAAATAAAATATTGGGCTAATGGGTTGTTTTTTCTCATTATTTTTTAAAAGCAATGTCCTATTCTAATTGAGAGAATAATTTTGCAAAGGCATCTGCCAGACTTTCATTCTGGATTATACTACCAGCATTGGTTTGGATTTCTGTCTAGATAGGAACTAAACCACACTATTTTTTTCTGCTCTGGGTTTACACCAAAGAAGCTATGGAAGGTTATGTCTTAGCTGTGCAGTTGGGTGACTCATTCTGCAGAAAGGTCAGGGTATTTCTTGAAGCCTTTTAAATTATTTATGCAGGTCAGGGATATGCAGTATGGAAGAGGAGAGCTGTAACTAATGAACTTATTACTAATGAGCTCATTATATGTATCTTTCCTTTTGTAGAATATTGTTCCAATTTTTGAGAATCCTCTGCTGTGCATACATTATATTCATACTTTACCATTGGTAATTATACGATCACAATAACTCACTGTGCATCTGCTGTTACCAGCTGTATTTATGGTCCTCACAGGCTAAAGAGCCTAATATTATTTATCTCTTTAAAAAAAATAATCCACACAACACCCCCTCACCCCCCAAACTTTGTGGTATTGAAGCTCCTTTTCTGGTTTGAGAGCAAAATAATTTCCTCTTTCCCTTTCGTTTTACTTTAATAAAGCCAGGCCATTGCTGTATTTATGCTGTGCAATATGAGAACCATTTAGGTCTAATGATGGATCCAGGGCAGTGTCTAGAGCCAATCCACTGTTCCTTATGGAGAAGTCCTATAGGATTTGATAAGAAAAGAATTGATAGACTTCATGTTAGGGCTAAAGCCCTTCCACTTAGGGTGCGACGCCCCCGCAGGGGGCTGGGAGTTGGGAAAGCTCGGATCCCCGAGCAGAGGGAAAACCCGACACCAGAAGAAACCCCCCCCACCTTGGAGAAGAGAGCGAAAGAGAAGCAGGAATGCAGCAAGACCCCGTGGCTCCGTTAAACCTGGAGGCGGGGCAGGAGCACAACACCGAGGAAGCGGCCAAACAATCAGGGGAGAAGGCGGGGCCAGCTGGGACGGTGCGGCGTTCGGTGCGCTTGCAGGCGCAATGTGGGGGCGGAGCCAAGCCCTCTTAAACACAGACTAACACTGCGACATTGCCGGCGATCAGTTTTCTGTGAAGCTGGCCCCTGGACGGTTGTGCGAGACTCAGAGCTCAGACTATTGTGTGCGATGTGCGAGAGGCAGAAGGAGTGTGAACGGAGAGTGAACGGTGAGTGCTTGGTGGTTGAGAGGTGAGTGGCTGGACGGTGGGGGGGGAGTGAGGTTGTTACACATGGAGTGCACATCCCTGTTCCTATTCCCAGGAGCCCTGACTACCTTCCCTGTGTGACAGGAACTACACCCTTCCGCTCCTATACCCTTGGTGCTTCCCTGATACCCTCACTAGGACCACACAAGGAGCTACCCCCTTTTCTGGCACAGTGTGTGGGGGGTGATTGTTTTGGGGCAGGGACTTTGTTCCCCTGCGCAAGGACAGAGGTCTGCTCCCACATTCCGCTGATTGTACCCCTATGATGACACGGCCACAGCTCTCTTGAGAGCACCTCGGTCAACTACTATCTTGAGGGGTCTAATTTCTTGGAGGAACTGTGAGCATCCCTCTTCGCAGGATTCCCCGGGGGGGTGGGTGAGAGTGCGGTGCCAGGTCTGTGGATTTCCCACACTCCACTTCCCGATCCTAGAACTTCACAGTATCGCCGGCATCCAACCATGGATCTGGCACAGCAGGTTGCAGACATGGAGCGAGCCATTCAGGCCCTAGCCCTGGAACTTAAAGACATTAAGGAACAAGGAGCAGCCGGGGGTGCAGGAGTCCAGGGAGGGGTAGCGGACCCTCCACCCCCAGCCAGGGGAACAACCTCCTCCACCCATGGCCACCGAGGCGGAGCCACAGGGGAGAGAGCCACGACATCCCCCCATTCAGAAGTTCGGAGGGGACCGAAAGCAATTCCAGGGGTGTTTAGCCTTATGCAAGTTAGCCTTCCAAGTCCAACCCCGTACCTATGCTTCTGATGTGGCCAAAGTTGCCTTTATTATTGGGCACCTAGAAGGCCTTGCATTGGACTGGGCCACCCCCCTCCTTCTTAAGAATAGCCCGCTTTTGCAGGACATCGAAGGATTTCTCCGTGAATTTCAGTTTTTGTTCGATTACCCCCACCATAAATGAGATGCAGAAGCAGCCATAATGACCTTGAAGCAAGGGAAGGGGCCCCTCCTGGAATACGTCACGCGCTTTCAACAACTAGCTGTGGAGTTAGGATGGGCAGACAAAGTACTGAAGGTACTGTTTCACAAGGGCCTTCACAATGATATAAAAGACCAGTTGGCCTTAACAGGAACCCCGGCGAAATGGGGGGAGCTTGTTAACTTGGCCTGCCAGATTGACGAGAGGCTCGGAGAGCAGCGGCGAGAGCGACGGCAAGAGGTGGGTCGAAGTTGAACCCCACGAGGCCCCATGCTGGGGGTAGGGCCTGCAAGAACTGAAGAGGCAGAGCCCATGCAGATTGGGGCCTCCCGAGGGCCACTGGATCCTCAAGAGAAAGAACGTCAACGGGTAGGACGGCTTTGTTGTTGTTGTGGTCTTGCAGGACATTTCACGAACTCCTGTCCACAGCTACCCCTTAGCCGCCGTGGAGCGGGAAACGACCGGGGCCGGGGTGGGCAGGGGGTATCCCGGTAACCTGTGCTAGATATCCCCTCTCGGTACAACACCAGATTGCCACAACGCATAGGCATGGTGACCAACTACAAATTCCTGTGATGTTGCAGCTCCCCCGTTCTAAGGCTGTAGTCCTGCCGGCCCTTGTAGACTCAGGGGCATCGGGGAACTTTATTGATCTACAAGCAGCCCAGAAGTACGGAGTCCCTCTGATACAGAAGGCCGCCCCCGAAGCAGTGCTTGCCATTGACGGGTCCCCGTTAACGTCGGGGCCCATTACACAGTGTACCCAAACCCTTGATGGGTGGATAGGGAGCCATCGGAAACAATTGATCCTAGATGCAGTCAGTACCCCAGCCTTCCTCTGGGTTCTGGGAATTCCTTGGTTGAACAAACATAATCCTTTGATTGACTGGCAACACCCAAAAAAATTTTTTCGGTCTTCCTTTTGTAAGTCTTGTTGCAAACAACCCCCACCCCCACCAGGACACCTGGCTGGGGGCACCGTAATTGCAACAGTGGGGGTCTCTACCCTCCCTGCCGAATATATTGACTTGGAGGATGTATTCCGGAAGCAAGAAGCCTTGGAACTCCCACCGCATCGTCCCTATGATTGTGCTATTACCCTGCTGCCTGACACGGTGCCACCCTATGGGCGAATTTACACACTCTCTGAACCTGAGTTGAAGACGTTAAAGGAATATATCGATGAAAACCTGGAGAAAGGGTTTATTCGCCCCTCTACTTCCCCTGGAGGAGCTCCGCTTTTTTTGTGCCTAAAAAGGACAGGGCCTAAGGCCGTGTATTGATTATAGAGGACTCAACGCCATCACAGTCAAGAACAGGTACCCCCCCTTCCCTTCATCCCAGAGCTTCTCAACAGGCTCCAAGGAGCCACCATTTTTACAAAGCTGGATCTTCGTGGGGCGTATAACCTACTCCGGGTGAAGGACGGGGATGAGTGGAAGACCGCCTTCTGCACCAGATACAGGCATTTTGAATACCTCGTCATGCCCTACGGCCTCGCCAATGCACCGGCAGCCTTCCAACACTTGATCAACGACATTTTTAGAGATATTTTAGATCAATTTGTCATTGCGTACTTTGATGACATTCTTATTTTCTCCCACGATCCATTACAGCATATTCAACACGTACGCACGGTTCTCCATCGGTTGCAGCAATACCGATTATACTGCAAAATGGAGAAATGCGTGTTTCACCAAACGGAAGTTCCATTTTTGGGTTTCGTAGTCTTGGCGAAGGGGATCACGATGGACCTGTCAAAAATAGACGCAATCCAAGCCTGGCCCGCACCAGCGGCGGTTAAACCGCTGCAGCGTTTCTTGGGGAGTACGAACTATTATAGGCAATACATTCCCCAATACGCCGATCTCACGAAACCTCTGACCACCCTCTTAAAAAAGGGTCAGCCCTACGTGTGGGGGCCACCCCAACAAGAAGCCTTTGAACGGTTGAAAGCTGCCTTTATCGTTGCCCCCATCCTTCAGCACCCCGATTTCGCAAAACCTTTTATAATAAAAACGGATGCATCAAGTGTGGCATTAGGAGCAGTTCTTTCACAACCCACAGAACTGGGTCAAGCCCCCCCTGCCATGTGCCTTTTACTCCCGCCAGTTGACATCTGCCGAGAGGAATTACACGATCCTCGACCGGGAGCTATTAGCTATACTTGTAGCTTTTGAAGTGTGGCGACATTTTCTGGAAGGCGCCCGTCACCCCATACAGGTAATTACGGATCATAAGAATTTAGTCTTACTTCAAACTGCTAGGATTCAGAATGCTCGTCATGCGCGATGGGCCCTCTTCTTCGCACATTTCGACTTCCAAGTCATCTATCGTCCTGGGAAGTTAAATACAGTAGCAGATGCTCTCTCTCGTTATAAAGAAAACCCCAGTGGACTCGAGTCCTGGGGAGAACCTATTCTGGAACCGCGGGCCTTCATAGTGGAGGGACTTACAGTTCAACAGTTAAGAACCTGGACTGCCCAGGATCCAACCACACAAGGGCTAGTAAAATCCCCGTCCAGTGGATTACCTATGTACCAAGGCCACATTGCCGTACCACGCGCGGCGCGCCCAAAGATCCTGTGGGCCCACCACGATGCCCCCTTGGCTGGTCACCCAGGGCAAAGTCGTACCCTGCAACTTTTACAGAGACACTTCTGGTGGCCCACTATGAGACAAGATGCGAAGAAATATGTTCAAGGGTGCCATACTTGCTGCCGCACAAAGGTACCCCGACAAAAACCAGTTGGGTTGCTTCAGTTAGCTCCTCTGCCTCAAGGGCCTTGGCAACGAATCAATTTAGACTTTATCGTAGCATTACCCCCGTCGCAGGGATACACCACCATTCTTGTAGTCATAGACCAGTTTACAAAAATGGGGCATTTTATTCCATGTAAGGGACTCCCCACCACACGCCAAACCGCCCAGCTGTTTCTACAAAACATAGTCAATCACCATGGCCTTCCTGGCACTATCGTATCTGATCGAGGGACTCAGTTCATCTCTCGCTTCTGGAAAGCCCTATTTCGTGCCGTAGGGGTCCAACTCGCGCCTACCACAGCATACCGACCCCAAGCAAACGGACAAGTAGAGAGGGCGAACCAGACTTTGGAACAGTACCTTCGCTGTTATGTTAATTATCTGCAAGATGATTGGGTGTCCTACCTCGCCCTTGCAGAATTCGCCTTTAATAATACTCCGCATGCAGCCTTAGCTACGTCCCCCTTTTTTGTATGTTATGGGTTTCACCCGAGGCTCACACTTTCTGAGGAACCAGCCACAGACGTACCTGCAGCGGGGACCATGATCCTCCATCGTTGCCATGCTCACGCACGACAGATGTTACGAGAAGCCCGCCAACAGTATAAAAGGGGGGCCGACCGCCATCGGAGATCTGCCCCACAGTACCAGGTAGGAGACATGGTCTGGGTCGACCAGTGTCATTATCGATCCCTACGCCCCTCACCCAAGTTAGATAACCGCTACATGGGGCCTTTCGCCATCGAGCCGCAAATTAACCCTGTGGTATACCATGTGACCCTGCCTTCATCGCTTCGAATCCACCCTGTGTTTCATGTGTCCCTACTTAAACCCTATCACCCCCTCTATTTCCTGTAACCACACCCCCAGGACCCGTCTGAGAAGTTCAAGGGGAACCTGAATACGAAGTCCGCGCTCTTCTGGACTCCAAACGTACGCATGGCAAGTTATTTTATCTTGTAGATTGGAAAGGGTATGGTGTCACAGATCGTTCTTGGGAACCCGCCACCTCCATCCACGCCCCTCACCTGGTTCATCAATTCCACATTCGTCATTCTTCGAAACCTGGGCCTTTTCGCAACCTTCATTCCCAGCAAGGACCCTGGAGGGGGGGTGCTGTCAGGACTAAAGCCCTTCCACTGAGGGTGAGACGCCCCCGCAGGGGGCTGGGAGTTGGGAAAGCTCGGATCCCCGAGCAGAGGGAAAACCCGACACCAGAAGAACCGCCCCCCACCTTGGACCTTGGAGAAGAGAGCGAAAGAGAAGCAGTAATGCAGCGAGACCCCGAGGATCCGTTAAACCTGGAGGCGGGGCAGAAGCACAACACCGAGGAAGCGGCCAAACAATCAGGGGAGAAGGCGGGGCCAGCTGGGATGGTGCGGTGTTCGGCACGCTTGCAGGCGCAACGTGGGGGTGGAGCCAAGCCCTCTTAAACACAGACTAACAGTGCGACATTGCCGGCGATCAGTTTTCTGTGAAGCTGGCCCCTGGATGGTTGTGCGAGACTCAGAGCTCAGACTATTGTGTGCGGTGTGCGTGAGGCGGAAGGAGTGTGTACGGGAGAATGAACGGTGAGTGCTTGGTGGTTGAGAGGTGAGTGGCTGGACGGTGGGGGGGGAGTGAGGTTGTTACACGTGGAGTGCACATCCCTGTTACTATTCCCAGGTGCCCTGACTACCTTCCCTGTGTGACAGGAACTAGACCCTTCTGCTCCTATACCCTTGGTGCTTCCCTGATATCCTCACTAGGACCACACAAGGAGCTACCCCCTTTTCTGGCACAGTGTGTGTGGGGTGATTGTTTTGGGGCAGGGACTTTGTTCCCCTGCGCAAGGACAGAGGTCTGCTCCCACATTCCGCTGATTGCACCACTATGATGACACGGCCACAGCTCTCTTGAGAGCACCTCGGCCAACTACTATCCTGAGGGGTCTAATTTCTCGGAGGAACTGTGAGCATCCTTCTTCGCAGGAGTCCCCAGGGGGGTGGGTGAGAGTGTGATGCCATGTCTGTGGGTCTCCCACACTCCACTTCTCGTTCCTAGAACCTCACACTTCATTAGCAATTTTTCTGTTGATCCTCAAAAAAAGGTAATGGAAAATGATACCCTTGAAATAGCATTCTGTCAGAAGGTTTAGACTGGAGCGTAAATGAGGACCTGAAAAATGGGTATGTGTGACTTTGCTATGTGCACAGTAATATCCCAATTTTGGCAAGAAAGCAAATGAGACAGAAGTTCCATCTGACTGGACACATCCGTATTTAACGTATCAGGGATTAGATACAAAATACGAAGGCCCAAATACAAATGACAACTAAATATTATATGAGAAAGATTCAATCTCATTTAAACTGCAGACCTTGCAGATCCTTAAATCATAAGGTATCCCTTTAACCCTGCCCTGAGAAGGAAGAAGGTTGAACCAAGCTAAAGTAAGAGACCTCTTCTGGGTCCAACATAAAGATGAACTTAGATATTCTGCCCCCTTGGGTGCCAGTTGAAATAATTTGTACAGTGAAGAGATTTTTTGAGAGCTGACTGCTGAAGACAAATACTTTCCCTCCTGATACTTTACATGTCGTTTTGCAAGAGCCAAAGCACCTGCCATCAGAAGAGACAGCAAAGTTCCCTTGGCAAAACCCAAACAGGAGATAAGGTCTGACACTCCAATGTCCCAAGGATCCTTGCACTTAAGATCAGGGGCTGCAGAAATCAGAGAGCCCGGGGCTAATAAGTGGACCTGGAGACAGAACTTGATTACTACCACCTGAATCAGGGAAGATAGTGAAACAAGCCCAGATTCCGCCCTTAAAAGACCAATTGTTGTATTATTGGGAGCAAACAAAATACGGTGAATAAATCTATTCTGAACCCTTTCCAACTTTTTTTTAGTAAAGAGGGACCCCCAAATTGGATACTCATAGTTTTCCATATAGATTTCTTTGGTTTTCCATCAAAATATACTAATTAGAAAATCAAAACATCAGTAATGAAAGTTATAGATTTTTTTTTTTTTTTTTTTTTTTTGTATTGGAGTATCCACTTGGTAACTGAAAAGCCTGTCATGTACTTGATGCAGTACTTGAAAATTCAGGTATTACCCGAGGATAGTAAATTAAGTACCCATTTCAGCTTTAGTTTAGACACTCCACCACAGCCTGCAGTGCCTTTCCAGCCACAAGCAAGCAGCTGTGTCTTCCTTATCCTGTTGCTTCCATAGTAGATTAGGAAATCATATTTATTATTTATTTATTATCATAATTTATAGCCTGCCCCCTCCTGCCGAACAGCAGCTTGGGGGGTGGGGGGGCGTACAGTATGCATTAAAAACAGAATACAAAAATAAAACATAATATAAAAACATTAATTAAAACTATATAAAAACTGAGGCCCAAAAAAGCAAATACCCTTCCTCACCCCAAAAGAATGCCCCCCCCACTACCCATCCCCTTCACCAAATGCCTGGCAAAACAGCCAGGTCTTACATTGTCTACAGAAATAGGGGAGATTTGGAGCGACGCAAATCTCCACTGGGAGGGAATTTCATAGCCATGGCACAACCACCAAGAACACCTTGTCAAAGGTAGCCAGCCCAGATACCCAGAAGACCTCCAAGAAGGTGCCCCCGGCTGACTGCAGGGGTCAGTCCAGGACAAAAGCAATGAGGCAGTCCTACAGGTAAGAGGCCCCCCCATCTATATAGGTGTTTAAAGGTAATAGCCAACACCTTGAATCTGGCCCGGAAGACTATAGGCAGCCAGCGCAGAGAGCGGAGCACAGGTGTTATGTGCTTCCGGCGGCCTGTCCCCATTAGGAGGTCAGCTGCAGCATTCTGCACCAGCTTCAGTCTCCGGATCATCACCAGGGGTAGCCCCACATAGAGTGCGTTGCAGTAGTCTAATCTTGAGGTGATGAATGCATGGATGATGGTGGCAAGATCGGAGTCTGAGAGATAAGGCCAAAGATAACTGACCAGATGTCGTTTACTACATGTACTCCTCACCACAGCTGCCACCTGGGCATTCAGGCAGAGATGCGAGTTGAGGAGGACTCTCAGACTCCGAACCGAGGGACTAAGGAGGGATGCACTCCATCAAGGATGGGGGCCTCTACTCCCTCACCCCGTCCCACTAGCATCACCTCCATCTTGTCAGAATTCAGCTTCAGATGGCTCACCATCATCCAAGCCTTCACCACAGCCAGACACCAAGCAAACATTGAGACTGCTGGGCCTGGGTCAGATGAAAAGAAGAGGTAGAGCTGGGTGTCATCAGCATATATATGACACAGCACCTCAAACCCTCTCAAGATCTCGCCCAGTGACTACACATGCACGAGGAGGAGGAGAGGGGACAAAATAGATCCCTGCAGAACTCCACATATGAGGCCCCAGGGGGATGATGTAAAATCCCCCAGTACCACACTGAGAGCTCTTCTGGCCAGGAAAGAGCAGAACCATTCAAGAACAGTCCCACACACCCCGGCACAGTCCCACACGTGGATCACCAACTTCTCATGGTCAACCGTGTCAAAGGCCACTGAAAGATCTAACAAAATCAGAAGAGTAAATCAACCTCAAATTAACTCCCAGTGCAAATCATCGACCAAGGCCACAAGCACAGCCTCAGTGCCGTAGCCTGGATGAAAGCCAGACTGCGAGGAATGAAGGAAGCTGATACGGTCCAGATGCCCCTGGAGCTGGTGGGCCACTGCCTGTCCAATAAACTTCCCTAAGGGAAGGTTAGAGACTGGCTGATAACTGGTTAAGGGCATCAATGTCAAGAGATGGCTTCTTGAGCAAGGGCCGCACCACAGACTCCTTCAGGCACTCTGCATTCCTCATTGACAACCCCCACCAGCAACGGTCCCAACATCTCCTGGCTGGCTTTCACCAGCCAGGATGGGTAAGACTTAAGGATGTGTGAACAAAAAGGGGTTCTGATATTTGGCCGTTCGGCCCAAAAACCTAGTTCGGGTTCAGGGGTTCAGTCTGGTGGAGTTCGGTCCCACTGAATGCTCAGCGGTGTTTGGACCTGCCCGTGGCAGCATGGCAGGCCATCAGAGATGCAGCAGCGGCAGTAACGGGGACACACCGTTCGGACTGGGAGATAAAGCTGTTTGTTTACAAAGAACTCCTCCCCTTGTGAGTGATCAGAAGGTTGTTACCTTGTAAAGAAGGTTCTCCGAGATGGCTCCCAACATTCTCACAACTGGATTGTGCATGCTCACCCTATTCAAATAAAAGATCACATGATGATCTCGAGCTCCTCTAGTATAAAAGCACTCTCCCCCTCAGAATGACCGTTCCTTCCAACCCTTTCTAGGCATATAAGAAAAAAATTCCATGCGGGGCTGGAAAAGTGGGTGTTGTGAGAATGTTCGGAGCCATCTCAGAGAACCTTGTTTACAAGGTGTAACCTTCTGTTCTTCTTCGAGCGGCTCCTCACAGGCCCTTTTTACATGGCTACGCCGGGTGGTAGGTCTGTGAGCAAAACGGTGCATGGGCGCAGCATGCACACGGTCGCACATGCATCCCCACTCACCCCCACCCACTCATCCACACCCACCAAGTAACCGTTATTTCCCCCGGTTGCTCTGTGCGTGGGAACAAGTGGGGGGTGAGTGAGGATGCGTGTTAAGCAGGCACACAGACACTCCCACTCACCATGGATGCATGCACCGCATTGTTCACACGGAGCTCCCCCACCCATGAACATGAAGATAAAATCTGCGTGTTCATGGGTGGGAGAGGTCCGTGTAAAAAGGGTCACATTCTCACAACTGTCTTACTTATATTCAGGGCCGGCCCCAGGGTTTGTGAGGCCATGTGCGAAGTCTTGGTGCGGGACCTAATTTGCATAATTAGGTATAACCTAATTATGCAAATGTATACATTTACATAAAACTTACTCCCTCTGGACAGGAAGGATTCCCATTCTCCACCTCTCCGAGCAACCATGGAGAAGCATGGCCTCCTAATGCTTCCCCCCCCTCCCAAGCCGAGTGTCTACCACCACTCCCCAGGAGTGGTTCCACTGCAGGGGCAGCCAAGCGGGCAGTGACACAGGCACAGAGAGACTGACTGCGTCCACTGCCTTACTGGAGGAGGGGCCAGGGGGTGAGCTTAGCCAGTCTGGCCTCCAGGGCCTGTTGCTTCTTGCTGCCAGTGCCGCCTGTGCCTTGTGCACGCATGCGGTGTGACCAGTCCAGAGGTGCTGCTATCACACACACAAGACACCCAAAATGCAGCTAGCTTATTAAGCGCATTATGCCATGAAAAGAGACATATAACCAGTTCAGTTGTGCCCCCATAATCAGTTCATGCTGCCCCCACCCCATAACCAGTTCATTTCTGCCCCCGCCCCCATATAATCTATTCACGCTGCCCCCACCCATAACCATTTAATTTGTGCCCACGGGGCAGCGTGAATTGATTATATGGGGGTGCAAATGAACTGGTTATGGGGTGCGGGTTTAAAGACAGTATTCCTGTTAGCAATAACTTCATTAAGAAGAGTTAGTGAAATAGCAGCCATAATAATCTCAGAACCATATTTGCAGATTTATTTTCCAAGACAGAATAGATATTGCTTTACATCCTAAATTCCTACCTAAGATAGTATAAGTAAGACAGTTGTGAGAATGTGGCCCTTTTTACACGGGTCTCTCCTCCCAGCCGTAAACACGCAGATTTCTGTGTGTTCATGGGTGGGGGAACCCCATGTGAATGACGTGGTGCACGCGCCCATGGTGAGTGGGGGTGCGTGCGCGCTCGCCTAACACGCATCCCCACTCACCCCCCCACTCATCCCCACACACGGAGCAACCGGGGGAAATGGTGGTTACTATGTGGGTGTGGATGAGTGGTGGGTGAGTGGGGATGTGTGTGCAGCTGTGTGCATGCCCCATCCATGCACTGGCGCGCCCACGGACTCCCCACCCGGCGGAGCCATGTAAAAATATCATGTGAGGAGCCACTCGAAGAAGAACAGAAGGTTGCTACCTTGCAAACAAGGTTCTTTGAGATGGCTCCGAACATTCTCACAACACCCACCCTTCCAGCCCCGCATGGAATTCTTTTCTTATATTTCTAGAAAGGGTTGAAAGGAACTGTCATTCAGAGGGGGAGGGTTCTTTTTATACCAGAGGAGCTCAAGACCATCATGTGGTCTATTATTTGAACAGGGTGAGCGCGCACAACCCAGTTGTGAGAATGTTGGGAGCCATCTCGAAGAACCTTCTTTACAAGGTAGCAACCTTCTGATCAGCACGTGGGGAGGAGCTGTTTGTAAACAGCCTTATCTCCCAGCCCGATCCAGTGTCCCCGCTGCTGCTGCTGCTGCCGCTGCAGCACTACTAGAAGGCAGAGGCAGGTGAGGAATGGGGTCTGGAGCCAGGGAGGGGAGGAAGAATCACTTTCTGGGGGAGAAGCTGGCTGCAGCCTGCTGCCCAGCCAGGCAAGTGCGGGGCCCCCAGCTGGTGGCGGGGCCATGTGCGGCCACACATGTGGCACATGCCTGGGGCCGGCCCTGCTTATATTACCTTAGGTAGGAATGACAGCCCCAGAACCCTGATGGTGGGTCCTGGGACAGGAGTGGCAGCTTCTGGATAAAGTGAAAGGACAGCCCTCCCTGCCTGAAACATAGGCTCCAGAACCCTGATGGTGGGTCCTGGGGCTGGAGTGGCTGGCTGTTTCTTGATGCAGTGGAATGACAGCTCTCCATGAGCAGAATGACAGCCCCAGAACCCTGATGGTGGGTCCTGGGAGTAGAGTGGCAGCTTCTAGAGGATGTGGATGGACAGCCTCCTGTGTATGTAACATAGGCCCCAGAACTCTGAGGTTGGGTCCTGGGGCTGGAGTGGCTGCTTCTTGATGCCATGGAATGACAGCTCTCCATGAGCAGAATGACAGCCCCAGAACCCTGATGGTGGGTCCTGGGACTAGAGTATCAGCTTCTGGATAAAGTGGAATGACAGCCTCCCTGCCTGTAACAAAAGCCCCAGAACCCTGATGGTGGGTCCTGGGGCTGGAGTGGCTGTTACTTGATGCAGTGGAATGATGGCTCCCCATGAACGGAATGATGGCCCCAGAACCCTGACAGTGGGTCTTGGGGCTGGAGTGGTCAGCACCCCATCTCGGCCGGGCATTGCAGGCTGGCAGGCATTAGCGGAGCAGCGGCAGAGGCCCAGCCAGGGCTCGGTGGCAGCCACCCCTTCTCAGCCGGGCATTGCAGGCTTGCATCCTACTCTCAGGATATCAGAAAACTATTCTGCCAATTGGTCAAGCCTTGCCCAGTACTGAATCATGTGGCCACCAAGTCCCTGGCCGCCGGCGCACTCATCCAGGCTATGACCACCTACAAGAGTGAGCCACAAATGATTGATGTGTAGTACCAGCAGCAGCAGCAGACATTGGATTGCTCGGGAACAGTAACTGTGACTGGCACTCCTGCTCGGCTGGGTGTTGCAGGCTGGCTGGCATTGGTGGAGCGGCGGCAGAGGCCCAGCCAGGGCTCGGTGGTTGGCATCCCTACTTGGCCGGGCATTGCAGGCTAGCTGGCTGGCAAGGATGAGGGACATTTGCATACAATGAGTTGCTGTACTGACACAGACCTCCCTTCCTGGAACGTAGGCCCCAGAAACCTGACGCTGCGTCCTATGGATCGAGTGGCTGGCCCCCCTGCTTGACCAGGCGTTGCAGGCTGCCAGGCATCGGTGGAGCAACAACAAAGGGCCAGCCATGGCTTGGTGAATGGCATCCCTACTTGGCCAAGCATTGCAGGCTGGCATCCTACTCAACTGAGCTCAAGAAGCTCTATTGCAAACTGGGTGAGCCTTGCTCACCGGCGCACTCATCCGAGCGATGCCTGTCTGAAAGAGTGAGGAGCTAACGGCTGACGTGTATTACCAGCAGCAGCAGCAGACATTGGATGGCCCTGGAACATTTTTATTTTTATTTGATTTATTAACGGCCTCAGCCAAAAACCACATAAACTTTATACAAAAAATACAAAAATAAAAGTGTTTGGAAAAGCAACCCTAGTTCCTTGTGCTGCCGATTTTCCAAAGCACAGTTTATACAGTTTATACACCATTATAAGGTAAACAGGGAGAAAACACACATAAGAGCAAAGGATAACCCTTTATATCACTTGTCCTATATCTTTTCAGTTTTCAATCTCCTTTACCCTCCTCTTACGTTGCAGCTGTGCTGCATGCAGGAATCTGGCCAAAGCCAGTATTGTTCCCCAACTCTTATCTTGTATACATAGAGCTGTTTTCCTGCGTAAAGTAGCTCCCAAGGATACAACCTCTAAAGAGGCCAACCACTTCTGCCTCTTTATTACATAGAATTGACATTCCCACAAAACATGGCACACATCTTCCATTTTACCTGAATTACATGGGCAAAGCCTCTCCTTCAAAGGAATCTGCGCCCATCTACCCTCCTGAAGACTGGAGGGTGTCTGGGCAAATAACATTTTTGTCATGGCTTGCCTCCACTGCTGCCTCGGCAACCTCAGATAGAGCGCCGGAGGTTCCTTCCAAATTCCATATATATTGCCAGCTAAGTACTTATACTGGCTTACCCTTTCGTGATCCTCTTGTCTTGAACAGTCCACCACTCGCTGTCTTACTAAATCCCTGTCCAGGGTTGTTGGAATTGGATCAGTATTATCCATAAGGGATACTAGGTTCAAGTCTTCCAATACTTCCCTCACCTCCACCAGCCAGGATTTCTCTCTCAAGGGGAGCTCCGCCATCCCCAGATTAATACGCTTTGGGAAACAGTCTGGGCGAAGTGCCTTCACTTTTAGCCAGTAACTCAGGGCCTTAAGTTTTGCCTTCGCCGCCACATTTAGCACCCCAGTCTCCATTCTGGCTACCGCTCGCGGGGTAGATCTTTGCACCCCTAATAGTTTTTTTATAAGGGCTGCCTGTGTCACCTCAAGCATCTCGCCAGCCTTCCTCTCCAACCCCCATAACTCTGCCCCATATAGGAGTATAGCATCCAACTTAATTTCCATCACCCTCAAGGCTTCCAAACAAGCACGTTTCCATGTGCGATTGTAAAAAGACAGGATCCCTCCACTCGCCTGCTCTACCTTCAATCTTATTCTATGAATGTGATCACACCACGTCAAAGATTTATTAAAAGTTACTCCCAAATAAGTAAAGGTCTTGACGGTCTCCAATTTCTCCTTCCCAAGAACCCACCCAGCATTTTTCTTTGTTCCAAAGATCATCGTCTTAGATTTGGGGACACTTACTTTCAGATTATTTTGTGCTGCATACTGACTTAGCTTATTTAATATCCTCTGTAACCCAATCTTGGAGAGTGACACAAAGGCCATATCGTCTGCATATAGAAAAGCAAACATATTCCCCCCTACCGTTTTAGGATGATGGTGCCACTTGCTCTTCAATGTTGGCACCAAGTCATTAATATATAGGCTAAATAATGTTGGTGCAATTACACATCCTTGCTTGACCCCTATGGTGGTCTGAAAGGGCTTCGTACATTCGCCCCTTGGGCCAAATCTAACTGTTGTCGTCGTGTTGCTATAATAAGCTTTCACCAACGCAATAGGGCTGGATCCATCCCCATCAGATCCAGTTTCCTCCAGATACTTGCTCTGTCCACCGTATCAAAAGCCCCCTGCAGGTCTATGAAGGCTGCATACACCACCTGTCCCCGCCTAACATAGTTCTTTAGTAAATGGTACAGCGCAAAGCACTGGTCCATACAAGAGTAGCTAGACCTGAAACCAGCTTGTTCTTCCCCCATTATATTGTTATCATTCATCCAGCTTTTAATATGGGCATGAAGATGTTTCCCATATATTTTGGAGGGGAGATCTATCAAGCTGATAGGCCTGTAGGCCTCTGGCTTCTTCCTATCTCCTTTTTTAAAGATTGGGACCAGGATATTTTGTCTCCAGGTCAGGGGAAATCTATCAGACTCCACTACGATGTTTATAATTGTCTTAAGGTAATCTGCCCAGAAAGCAGGGTCCGCCTTAAACAGTTCAGCTGGTAGCCTATCAGGGCCCGCCGCCTTCCCAGGCTTCAAGTCCCTGATTGCTACATATAATTGCTCAGCTGAGATCTTAAACCTTTGTCTGCAGCAGCCTTCTATCTCTACAACCGACCATTCTTCTCCCACCCCCTCTGGGGGCCACCCCCCACCAAACTTTATAGTATAATACTCTTCCCATACTGCTGCTGTAATTAAGGCATCTGGTTGTCCCCGTCTGTTCTCATCCCTTCCTGCAACAATGTTCCAAAACGTGCGGGAATCCTTCTTCCCCGCAGCCTGGGTCAACCGTTCCCATGTTGCTTTCTGAAAATCCCCTTTTTTCTTTTCAAGAAACTGCTTATATTTCTTTTTTCCCCAATAAATCCTTGATCTAAAGTCATCATCGCTCTCTTCTCTAATCTGTTCCATTTGAGCCATCAATATCTTTTTCTCCTTTATGCACTCCTCATCAAACCAGTCTTGATGAAATCTCCTCCCATTCCCTGTCTTATATACAGTTGTCAGAATCTCTTGAAAGCTCTCCACATTTTCCTGATATTCCTTCATTTTATCACCGATATCCTCATTTTCACCCTTATTGCTCTCCATTTCCCACCTCTGACTAATCCCCTCACAGATAACCTCAACCTTCCTTTCTATTTCTGTTGACCACTTTGACCTTCTTCCTCATCTGATCCGATTGCACCTGGGGAGTATCTATCTGTCTACCTGGTAATTGTAGACAAGCCACTAATGGATAATGGTCACTTTCTGGTCTTTTTACGACTTCAAAGCTTCTAATCAGCTGCCAGTAATCCTGTTCCAGGAGCATGTAGTCTATGGTACTGGCACCCTTTTTTGACACAAAGGTCAGATGCCCTGGAACATCTTGTTGAATATTCCCATTTAGACACCTCCAATTGTTTTTGTCAGAGAAGTGCCAAAGCTCTTTCCCAGCCTTATTTGTTTTAGAAACTACCATGCCACACACCTGGTTCAGCCCTACCTGCCTCCCTACATTTGTCTTATTAAGTTGATAATTTCCCACTCTCGTGTTGAAGTCTCCTGTCATCAGTAAAATCGCATGTGGCAACATTTGTTTAATCAAATTTATCTTTTCTTCCAAATATACTATACCTTCCCCCCCCTCACACACACCCACACCCCCCACTATCCCATCCTTTTGGTGGGCAGTATACATTTACAAGAACCAAAGTTTCTCCTTCAAAAAAATCCACCTGGACTGCCTGTACACTCTGTGAGTCCAGGGAAATCTCCCTGGCCACACAATTCAAGGCTACATCTATAAGTACTGCTAGCCCTCCAATAGGTCTCCCCTTACGCCTATTTTTCTCCGCAGCTGCCGGAATACCTGAAAGCCATTCATAACAATAGCTACCTCCAGCCAGGTTTCTTGCAACATTATTATTTGATATCTTGTCATGAATTCTGCCCAATCATCATCATTCAATTTTGCCCTCAATCCAGCAATGTTCCATCCCAATATTTTCAACTCTCTTCCTTCCCCCACCTCATTTTCTTTCCCCTTTCCTAGGCATTCTATCATCCTATTTTATTCTTTCTGCTGCCTACTTCCCCAACTCCTAGTGTACCTACCCTTAACCCCACCCCACCCCACTTCCTGATTTTTTCCGGGACTATCACCCTCTGCAGATTGAAATGATGTATAACTTAATGCCTGCACGAAAGTCTGTTTCTTCCTAAAAAAGGGGTAAATGTCCTCTCCAATCTCCAGACCAAGAAGTGAGGTTTCTGCAACCTTTAGCAAATCCAACCGTGCTTCCAAATCCCTAAAACCCACCCTCACTGGGGGATATTGATACGCCCCCTTTGCCTGCATTAATCTTGTCACAAAAATTATTCCCTTTCTTAATTTGTAGGGGGGTATCTTCAAATGGAAGTAGGCAATGCTGAACCACCTTCTCTTTTAAAGACTCTCTATCTTCCGTTTGCGACATTTGCAAGTCATATATTATTAGGTTTTGATGTGAAAAATGGTTGCGCACCACTTCCCCTCTTCCTACCCTTATTTCCTTTCCTCTGTGAGGACACCTGGACCGATGGTAAATTTCTTTCTGGTGACCTCCCCCTTTTCCTAGCCTATCCAGAAATACTCCCTTGTCTGAATGACCCCCAAGTATTTGTTCACACCTAACACCCAACCCTTCAACTTGTTTACGACAGTATTTTGTTTCCCTCACATTCTGGCCACACTCTTCCTTTAATAAGTCAACCGCCAATGTCAACTTATCCAATGCAACTCTAATTTGCTTGCAACAGCAATTTTCATGAATAATAGTGTTGAACTCCATAATCTGTTTCTCTTTAATTTCCTTGGGGTTATACATAGGCTGAAAACTATCCAAATATGAGAGGAAACTGTCCCCCAAATTTGGGGTCAGAGAAATCAAACTTCCTCCCTCCCCCACCTCCAAGTCAAAGTGAACCCATGTTTCCTTCCAGTGCTCTTTTATAGCAGTTGACGCCGCTTGTGGCATTTGGGACCCTGTATCTAAAGGCCCAATCGGAACCTGGTTGCCCAGTGCACAACTCCCATCTGCTCCCGGGGTAACTGTTATACTTTTGATCGCCAATCTCTCCTCTTTTGGACCAGGATCGACCTTAAATTGATTTTGCCTCTCCCTTCTCCCTTTCTTGGTTACGAACCTCGTGATTTTCAGCTGTGTATTTAGGGCCTGTGCTGCGTCTAATTGCCCTACCGTTCAACTCCTCGTAATCCTCCCTCTATCCATTTATGAGGTACTGTAGTATTAACCAATTTATGCCTATCCAGATACCCTATGGGAACAAGGGGGCTCTCACCATCCCCTTAATCCCACTCACTGGTCTATGGGAGGCAGATCTATAATTGGCACCGGCAGCTCTCACCTGCCACTACTTCCCCCAGCCGTTCTCACTTCTAATACCACAACCATCCAGGCCAGATCCCAAACCCCCAATTCTTCCCCTGCCCCTCAGGAGGCTCTCACCCTCCTCCCGGGGTGACAGGAGGCACAGGAGTAGATTTCTGAAGATATTTAAACCCCTTCTGGTATTAAGGTCCTACACCTTCTTCCTGCTCCTTAGTCCATATAGGCTCAATCAGAGAGACCCTGCCGCTCCACTGCCCGCACCTAAGGTCACGCGCCCAAGGGCAGGGGAGGGCTAAGATCTTTAATAGCCTCGCGAAGCAGTGGATCGGTCAGAAAACACCCTCCAGCCACGCCCCCCTTGAGTGCTTCTCGTATGCGCGTCCTAACAATCAGGCAGATAGTCACCCAGGCGTAGGCACCATCCCACTAAAGTCCAGCAGGGTAAAGGTAAAAGAATCAGTAATATAAAGAAAACATATTGTTATCATGTGGCCCTAAGGTTGGTGGACAGTATCCTCGAAATCAGCATGCTAAAACATGGTTTGATCAGGAATGTAGGGAACTCCGGAGGCAGCTTCTGGAATTATACATTGAGTATAGGAGGAGTGGTGCAGTTGCCCTGCCCATACAGTATTTTGAGATTAAGAAAGCCTATAAGGTGGCTGTTAAAGGGAAGAAAACTCAATACTGGGATGGGTTTTGGGATAGGTTGGTAGTAGAGGCCAATTCCAGGGACGGCAGAAGGTTCTGGCAGATGGTACGAGATCTGGGTAAATCCCAGGGGGGTGTTTCTCGTGTAGCAGTGCCCGAATCTTTATGGGTTTCCCATTTCCAGGACCTTTTTTCCGCAGATCAGGCCGCAGTTGCTCCCTCAAGGCGCTGGGAGGAGGTAGTTGTTTTACCTCCCTGGCCGCCGGTTACGGCCTCCGAAGTGGTGGAAATCATTGGAACCTTTAAGAGCGGGAAAGCCCCCGGTCCTGACTTGATTTCAATTGATCTAATCAAGAGGTCAGTGGAGTGGTGGGCCCCAAGGTTGGCCCTCTTATTCACAGTTGTGAACAATACTGGAAAAATTCCCACTCAGTGGGGCTTGGCCATAGTGGTACCTATTTACAAAAAGGGAGACTATGCACTCCCTGCAAATTATAGGCCCATTAGTCTGCTTTGTTCCACCTGTAAAATCTATGGAAAGTGGCTGTCGCGTAAATTAGATGACTGGATAGCCCGGGATCAGGTATTATGTCCGGAGCAAGCTGGTTTCCAAAGTGGGCGCTCAACGGTAGAGCACTGCATTATATTGCAACATTTGGCAGAGAAATATACTAGTACCAATGGGCAGTTGTTTGTGGCCTTTTTAGACCTCCGGTCGGCCTTTGATTTAGTCGATAGGGCCATTTTGTGGGACAGGCTTGAGTTGATGGGCATCGACAAACGCTTGCTCCTCCTCCTGCAACAACTCCATGCCAATACTACTCTGGCAATCAAGTTAGACCGGTTGGGACACCTGACCAAGGAAATATCAACGAGGTTGGGCGTTAGACAGGGTTGCGTTTTGGCTCCCACCCTCTTTAATCTTTTTATAAATGGAGTCATCCCGCTGCTGGCCTTATCTGACTTTTTCCCCCCCAAGTTGGCTGGGCGTGCAGTGGGGTGTCTGCTGTATGCAGATGACATTGCAATATTATCCCAAACGAGGGTGGGTTTAAATAGGCAAATTGCCTGTTTTGAAAATTTTTGCCAGTGCAATAAGATGCATATCAATCACGGGAAGTCCAAAATTTTGGTATTTACCGGAGCCCGGAAGCGGCATAAATGGTCCATTGGTGGCCAAAGTATTGACCAAGTCAAATCTTTCCGTTACCTGGGTTTGCTATTCCAAGCGACGGGGTCCTGGAAGGACCAGCTTGAGAAGGCATTGTCCCAGGCTAGGGGGGCTTCCTCTGCCCTACATAGGTTATATTGCCACACCGGTGGACGGGTTATACTCCCCGCTATAAAGGTTCTAAATGCAAAAGTACGAGCCCAGTTGCTTTACGGGGCACAGGTTTGGGTGCCCCTTCTTCCCACACAGATTGGGAAGTTGGACAGTATTCAGGCTCGCTTCCTTCAGAGGCTGTTGAGGATTCCTAGAGCGACTCCGTTCGCGGCCATCAGACAGGAGTTGGGACAGACGCGATGGTCTACTCAGGCATGGAGGAGTGTTCTTAGATTCTGGGCTAAACTACACCATACCGAAGCCAGAGGGTTGGTCCAGTTTTTGATTACGGATCCATTCAAGAGCTCATGGCAGCAGGCCGTGGATATTTATTTGCGACAGATGGGTTATGGACCCGACTATTGGAAGGGCAGGGAGTTGGCCGTAGTGCTGAGGGATCTTCAAGTAAGGCTGGAGGACAGGGCTCAGCAGGATGAGATGGCTAAAATTAGAGCCACCCGCCATCTCGCAAGCTATCTGCCCCTTGTAAGGCCTTGTCTGAGCATGGCCTCTTATTTGACTTCATCAATTTCCACCAGGGGTAAGTTTCTTTTTATGTTAGCCAGGTTTAATGCCCTACCTACGAGTGTTCTGGAGGGGCGTTTCTTGGCTATTAGCTTTTCAGAGCGTCTTTGCCCGTTCGACCAACAGGAGGTCGAGACTCCCGCCCATGTCATATTTCAATGTCGGTTATATGACCAAATCCGCCACAAATTCCTCGCAGCCTTTCTCCGGAAATTTCCAGGGCGTACAGATCAAAACTTACTCATTATGGCTCTGGCAGACGAGGTTCCATCCATTTCAGCAGTGGTAGCGCAGTTTCTGATTGCTGCCTTAAATTTGCGCACATTATTCCTCCAGTTTAAATGTCCCCTGAGTAGGGAGTGAGGAGTCATGGCACATGTCTGGTCAGGTAGTGGGCTTTGGGCATTTTGTTTTACTCTCTGTATTTGGTTAAGGGGGGGGTTATTGGACCATGAGCCAGAATTTTGTTTTCTGTGGGCTCAGAAAAGTTTTTATTAGATGTTGGCAATTTTGGTTATATTTGCTTATTATTTATGTGTGACTTGTTTGTTTTCTGTATATTTTGGCCTCGGCCGCAATAAAATAAATTAATTAATACTATAAAGAAAACACTGTCACTTGTTGCTGAGTGTCGTCTCCTCAGCTGCTGGGCTCTCCTCTGCACTCTCAGTCCTCTCTTATGGTAGGTGGCCAGTCAGCACAGGTAAGTGCGCTCATGCCTCAACTTCTTTCCCAGTCCGACCAGAGGGTAGGGCACTGCACTGTGTCCCCGGCAAATGGGCCCAGCCAATGGGCAACACCCTTTGGATGTCACCCTTAGGCTGGCACCCAAGGGCTGATGCCCAAGGGGGCCCCGGCCCCTGGTTAAGTAATACCTGAGAGGAAAAGGGAGCCAATGAAGGCCAGGCAGGTCAACACACAGCTCCTCCCCTAGCGTCTCCTTCCCCCAGCAGCTGCACAGGACCCCCTGGCACATTAACTGTGGCTGGCATGCCTGCTTGGCCGGGCATTGCAGGCTGGCACTGGCGGAGCAGCGACAGAGGCCCGCCAGTGCTCGGTGGTTGACCCCTGCTCGGCCGGGCATTGCAGGTTTTCATTCTCCTCTCCAGATCTGAACAAACTATTCTGCCAATTGGTCAAGCCTTGCCTGGTGCTGAATCACATGGCCACCAAGTAGCAGAAATTGGACTGCCGGGGCACAGTATCTGTGGCACAGACAGCAGAGGCAGTATTGGCAGCAGCAGCGGACATTGGATTGTCGGGGCACAGAACCCATGGCACAGACATCAGAGGCAGCATTGGCAGCAGCAGTGGACATTGGATTGTCGGTGCACAGAACCCGTGCCATAGACAGCAGAGCCGGCATTGGAAGCAGCATGGACATTGGATTGCCCAGGCACAGAACCCGTGGCACAGACAGCAGAGGCGGCATTGGCAGCAGCAGCAGACATTGGATTGCCCGGTAGCAGAACCCGTGGCGCAGACAGCAGAGGCGGCATTGGCAGCAGCAGCAGACATTGGATTGACCAGGCACAGTACCCGTGGAACAGCAGAGACGAAAGCAGCAAGATTTTCCTGTGTGCAGCACCCATGGAGCCAGGATGGTAGGATTTGCAAGGGAAGAGCTCCCATACAGCAGCAGATGGCAGCAGTAGAATTGCATGGGCACATTTGGATTTGCCAGGACAGTGCACCCATGGTCGCAGCAGGTGCACCTGCTGGTCGCAGACAGCAGCAGCGGGTTTACCAGGCCAGTGGGGCACATCACGCAGGGTTGCCAGGGCAGGCAGACAGGCACCTTGGCATGAGAGAGAGGTAGGCTGGGCCAGGATTTCAGCTTTGCCCACAGGGTGGGCAGACAGGTAGTGTGGAATGAGCATGGGAATGCACACTGAGGCAGGTTTTGATCTAGGTCACCTGGGCAGGCAGGCAGACAGGCAGCGTGGCATGAGCAGAAGGCATACTGAAGCAGGCTTTTATCTAGGCCATGTGGGCGGGTGGGCAGATGAGCAGCATGGCATGAGCATAGGAAGGCAGACTGAGGCAGGCTTTGATCTAGGCCACCTGGGTGGGCAGGCAGACAGGCAGCGTGGCATGAGCAGAAGGCAGGTTGAGGCAGGGTTCGAGCTTGGCAACTTCGGTGGGCAGAAAGGCAGTGTGGCATGAGCAGAAGGCAAGCAGACTGAGGCAGGTTTTGAGCTTTGCAACCCAAGGGGGGGGCAGACAGGCAGTGTGGCATGAGCAGAAGGCAGGCAGACTGAGGCATTGTGGGTTGCAAGTTAGGGATATACCCCCCGAGTAACCTTCTGGGTGCCTGTTGGGGCGCTTGTCCCCGTTACTCTCCAGTCGGGGTCTAGGAGGAGGGAAAGAGACTCTCCGGCTCCAGAGTGACCCCTCAACCGCTGGACCAAGTCCGAGTCTGCCCTTACCCACCCCCATGTCACTGTCCTGGGTGGGATTGTCCAATGCCCTCACCCACATTGCACCATGTGGATGGAGGGTTCCCGTTCTCCCCCTTGACCTCTGGATGCACTTTCCTTTATGCGGATCTCTGTGTCCTTCCCGAGTCCGGGCCCGGTCAGCTCTCCCTCCACCAGTCTGTGATTAGCCCCGTCTCCTCGGCATCCAGGCTTTATTTCCTCCACCACCCCACGACCCTGGCTTCTGCCTCCCTCTGATCCCCCGGCCCCGCCTCCCTCCTACATCGGGGCCGAGTGCGTCCTGTCATCGGCGCAGCCCTGCCGGCCCAGCTGATTGCGACAGCTGTCTCCTCGCTTTCGGCCAGATCCTCCTCCCCCTCACTGGGCCCGCCACCATCCTCCTGTCGGGGCAGGCGGGGAGCCGTCCGCCTGTCACAGGCAGGTTTTGAGCTTGGCAACTTGAGGGGGCAGACAGGCAGTGTGACATGAGCAGAAGACAGGCAGGCTTTGAGCTTGGCAACCTGGGGGGGGGGGGGAAGACAGGCAGCGTGGCATGAGCAGAAAGCAGACAGACTGAGGCAGGGTTCAAGCTTGGCAACCTGGGGGTGGGCAGACGGGCAGCGTGGCGTGATCAGAAGGCAGGCAGACTGAGGCAGGTTTCGAGCTTGGCAACCAGGGGTGGGCAGACAGGCAGCGTGACATGAGAGGTAGGGATGGGCGAACAGAACCGAGTTCGGAAATTCGGTTCTGTAGTTTGGCTGGGTTCAGTCGACCGAACTGTTCGGGTTCAGTCGACCGAATCCGAACTTCCAAACAAAGTTTGGAGATTCAAACCCCATTGAACTAAATGGAATATTATCTTTTAGGGATGGGCGAACAGAGCCAAGTTTGGAAATTCAGTTCGGTTTGAAAATGGAGTTCGGTTCGGAAGTTTGGTTCGGTCGACCGAATTGGTTGAGTTCCGTCTGAACTCTGAACTTCTGAACCGCGTCCGCCCATCCCTAATGAGAGGCAGTAGAGAAAGCAGGCTGGAACCTTGACAGGGCACTCAGATAGGCTGGCAAAGATTGCAGCGTGAGAGAGAAAAATCCAGTCACATAGGTGGGCTGAGATCGTCTAGACAGAGACTGGCTGGCAGGCTTACAATTTCCCAATGCCACCCTGCATCATGAGGTCAGTCAG
>QEPC01000119.1:6370976-6383991 GCA_003113815.1 Sphenodon punctatus | reverse complement strand
GGGAGAGTCAGGTAAGCCCTCCCCCAACCCTCCAACACAACCCAACCCTACAGGGGTCAGGACCAACAATTTTTTTGGTTTGTTTGTTAAGAATAATTTTTTAAAAGACAGCATGACCGGCCCCCAGCCCAGCCCCCGGCCCACCGGGAATCCTCCCGGTGCATTCAATGGCCAATCCGCCCCTGTTTAGAGCCAAACCAGATAGATGTGAGCCCTGAGCCTGCCCAATTCCCTCCTGAAACCGCTAATCCTCAGTAAGTGGGCCCCCCAAACCCCCCTTTCTGGAGAGACTACCCACTGGGGCCAAGGTCTCGCAGATAGACCACTCTAGAGCCGATCCATCATAAAGAGGATCCTTAACATCGGATTTGATAGATTTGACCTTTGGCGTACTGTTATTATAGACTTGCTCCACTCCCAGCGAGCCGTGTATACTTTCATAACAGAGAGACAAAACTGTCTGCTCTCTTCTGACTGAAAGCTGGAGAGGATTTGCTTTAGCATGATCCAGGGAGACAGGGGGTACTGTCAGAGTTTGATTTGTAATGCTCACCCCATTTTGGATTGTTATGATAGCCTCATTCATAGAACCCGTTGAGTCAGCAACATAACCATCCTTGATATTGGGCGGATGGACCATAGGGCTTTCCCCCGCCCCAGCAGTACTTAAGGTTAACTCCCTCTCACTTCTTAATCCCCCCACCTCTGTAGTAACTGGAACAGCGTCCTGGGGACTCCTAAAAGAGTAATTTCTCCTTCTTCCTAATTGGGGGACACCAGGAACAACAGAATTCTCAGAATGATGCTTGGCAATTGGTATAGCCCAAATTTGCAATGACTCACTTAAAAGGAACATACGTTCCAATATTAAGACCTGCTCTTCTATGGCTGTTCCCAGCATGTTTTATTGAAACAGGAGCTATGTAGTTCCAATTTTGTTTGTTTCCATTGATTCCAAAGAAATCACAGCATCAACTGCTGGGATACTTACAACAGGATCCTTCATAGTAAACTGATGCATTGAAATGCAGCCGGCTCTAATTGGCACCTCTGCTGTCAATACCGAGTTCGCTCTATCTGTATGGGCCTGCGCTGTATTCAAAGTATTTTGCCCAGCCTCCTCAGAAACCGGAGTCACATATACCCTGCTTGACTCTAACAGTGAAGTCCCTGACAAAACATTAGTAGTTAGAGACGACGCCCTAAATTCTACCAGAACTAATATTCGGCCTAGTCTCCTAGGAAGTAAGGCCACTGCACCTATGTCCCTACTGGTAATGGGCATATGTAAGAGAAATCTCAGGTGTTCTGCCACATCAAGAGGTGTATCCCAGGCAGGTATATAACCGCTTACAACGGGTAACGCTATGAAAGCTAATTTATCACAAGCCAAAACATAGTTGGTGGAGTTAGAAAAGCCATCAGTTTTGACAGGCACAGCTTTATCCAGACTTACTATAGGTGGCCAGTTTGAAGCAGTAGAAAGTTGCCCTGAATTTGAGGGTTTGACCCCCCTTGCTTTCAAAACCTTATTAGGGAGCACAGGGTGACCTCCTTTTACAATGTCAGACAGGGAGTCCACCTTAAGAGTCAGAGCATGGAACTGTGTGAATAATGATTTCACTGTTAAAGTGGTATGCTGAACATGCTCAGCTAAAATTGCTGAGACAGAGGCATCCCCGGGAGGGTTAGCACATGTCAGCACCAAACCTTTCTTGACAGAATATGGGTCCAAAGGGGAGGGATCATCCGCCCTGTTCCCTGGCACCATATGATCCTGCATGTGGAGGCTCTCAAGTGGGATAGCCGGGGAGCGGGAGCCAGCCGATCCCATAGTTTGTCGGCTACTCACAGTCTGTTGTCCCTGAAAAAGATAGGTACCGATCTTCCTTTGTTTCACTGGCGGCTGTATACAAACAGCAGGGGGACGACCCCTTTTGGGGTGGGCACCACCAAACGCCATATTGGGCAGGGCAAGCCCCCGCCGATAATAAGTTGCCGTGCTCCTCGGCACTCCAAGGGCACTCCCAAGGGCTCGCACCCTTTGGCGCGCACCTATGGCGCAACCACAGGCTTCTCCTTGCCTTCTCTTTCTGCTCCGCAGGTCCACGTCACTCCTGCTCCGCCCCCGAACTCCCGCACGGCTTCAGGAAGCAGGTAAGCGCTCCAGCAGACATTGGCACACACCTGTCACGCCGCCCAGCTGCACCTGTAACGTATCTTCTTTGATTTGTATCTTCTCACCAAAGTCCCAACTCCCTTCCTTTCCTCCACACATGCAGTGCTTATAGTACGGACCTTATATATATATATATATATATATATATATATATATATATATATATATATATACACACTAACTCTAACTGCTATTAAGTATTCTAAAATAAAAATAACACCTAAATCTATCTAATCTAATCTAAATAAATGAAACTATGGAGGTAAATGGGTGGGAATGGGTGAAATAGGAGGAGGATGGCAATGAAATTAGGAAGACAAACTGCTGGGAAAGGGAGACTTCTGAAAACGCCTGCTGACAGGATCAGTGGCTAGCTCAGAAGGAATTGGAAGAGGGGAGGGCAATGACTTTTGTTACGTGCTCTGCCCACCTCACCACAAGCCCCATTGGCTCTGTGCAGTCTAGCCCCATGCCAATCGCAGACTGCGAATTCAGTGGGTGGAGGAAAAGAGGGATGGTGATAGGGCAGGCTGACTGCTAGTCCAAGCCTCTCCAGCTGCACTCCCCCACCCCCCCCGGGCCTTCCAGTCACGTTTTTCCCACCCGAACCCTGCCGAACGCAGCCTAACTGTTCGACCGCTTCCGTGTTTGGTTCGGCCATTCTGTTCGACCATCCAAACGGGCCGAGTTCGGGCCGACACTTCGAACGCCGGAACCATGTTCGCACATCCCTAGCAAGGATCAAGTTCACAAGTTGTGGTTTTCACAACACCCAGCACCTCCACTGCATCAGTGGACGTTACCTGCTGAAACCGATCCCAGAAAACCGGACTAGACGGAGCATTCATAACCTCAGTTATTTCCACTGCCTTAAGTTCAGCATCAAAATTGTGGTGGATAAGAGTGATTTTAGCTGCAAAATAGTCAATAAACATGGTACAGTGAGCACTGGAAGATTCCAGTTCCAGGTGGAGAGAGGTCAGACTGACCAGCCCCTTCACCACCCAGAAAAGCTCATCTGGACACGACTTTGCGGATGCTATGATGGTAGCAACAAAGCTTCTCTTTGCTGCCAGCATAAAAACTTAAGTAGTGCCATATTGAGTCAGACCAATAGTCCATCAAGCCCAGAATCCTGTCCTCAGACAGTGGCCAATCTCGATCGCATGGGAGAAGAACCAACAGTCAAAATGGGCAATCCATTCCCTGTTGTTCACTCCCTCCTGACAGTAAGAAGTTCATCCTGTAAGCTACTTGGTTAATAGTCATTAATGAACCTACTCTTTACGAATTTATACAGTCCTTTTTAAATCCAGCTATACTGGCCCTAACAAAGTTCTCTGGCAACAAATTCCATAGGTTAATTATGCATTGAGTGAAAAAGTACTTCCTTTTATTTGTTTTAAAAGTGTAGGCAGCTAGTTTCATGGAGTTTCCCCTAGTTCTAGTACTATTTGAGAGGGTAAATAACCGTTCCCTATCTACTTGTTCCATAGCACTCAGGAGTTTATAAACCTCTATCATGTCCCCTCTCAGTCTTCTCTTCTATAAGCTGAAGAGACCCAGCTTGTCAAGCCTATCTTTGTACAGAAGCAGTTCCATACCCTTTATCATTCTCATTGCCCTTCTCTGTACCTTTTCTAGTTCAGCTGTCTTTTTTGAAATGGGGCGACCACAACTGCACACAATATTCCAGATGCAGTCGCACCATCGATTTGTATAGAAACATTATGACATCCTCAGATTTATTCTCTATCCCTTTGCAAATAACTCCTAACATTCTGCTCGCTTTTTTGACTGCTGCTGTACATTGGGCTGAGGATTTCAGCGTATTGTCCACAATTGCTCCCAGATCCTTTTCCTGAGTGGTAACTCATATCTTAGTACCCAGCATAGTGTACTCATAGCTTGGAATTTTTTTCCCTATGTGCATCACTTTGTACTTGTCCACATTAAATCCCATCTGCCATTTAGATGTCCAGGCACCCAGTCTTGTAAGAGCCTGTTGCAGTTCTTCACAGTCTGCTTGTGTTTTAACTACCTTCAATAACTTGGTGTCATCTGCAAATCTGATCACCTCACACTTAATGCCCTTTTCCAGATCATTAATGAATACATTAAATAGCATCGGTCCTAATACAGATCCCTGGGACACACCACTTTTTACATCTCTCCATTGTGAAAATGGACCATTCAGTCCTACTCTTTGCTTCCTATCCTTTAATCAGTTACTGATCCATAGTAAGACACTACCTCCTATCCCATGACTTTTTAATTTTCTCAAGAGTCTTTTATGTGGGATAGAGGTGTGCACCAGGGGCCCATGTTGTTTTTGTTTTCATTTTTCGTTTTCTATATTTAAATCTGTCATTTTTGTTTTCATAAATATCAAATTGTTGTTTTTGCTTTCATTTTTGTTTTCCATTGGTTTCAATGGAAAACGCATTGTAGGCTGTACATTTTTTGTTTTTCATTATATTTGGCTGGAACATGGAGGGATTCTATCTCCAATGGAAGGAATTAAGTCTACCAAGATTGGATAAAGGAATCCAATTTTATAAGCAGTTGAATTATATTATTTTGCAAAAATCTTCATATACATTCTTAGCTGTAACTTTTTTACCTCATATTTAATGTAGATGAAACCTGGCACGTTTATACCCCTTCCTATATTTACTATCTGTGACAACTTTCAGAAGGATTGGATAAAGGGTCCTGATGGTATAAGCAATTAACTGATAAATGTATGTCTGATTGTAACATATTTGTAGTCAACCCAGTGTACATGAAATTGGACGGGGCTGTATATCACACATTCACGATCATCTCTTCCAAATATCATAAAGATGTGATAAAGGGTCCCAATTGTATATGCCTGCACAGCACATGCAGAGAAGGAGCCTATGCCAGGGATTCTCTTACGTGTCACTGTGGTATAAGATTTGTTTGTGATGCCAATTGGCCAGTAGAAATGTCAACCAAATATCCTCATTCTGTGCTGTGACCATCCCAAATTCTCTCCCCCACTTTTTACTGGGAAGTCAGAAGCATCTGTTTAGGAAAGAGCCAATAGAGATTCTCTTATGTACTCTGTCACAGTGCTGCAGGATGTGATTGTGATGATAATTGGTCAGCCTGGATGTGTAAACTATGTCTCCTTATTCCTGGGATGCTATTACCAAAGTGTAAGTTATGTCCCTTCTATTCCTGCCTCCGTGCCGCCCCCACGCCAGCCTCAAAGCCACTACCAATTGATCCTGTAAAGCTGGAAGCATGCAGTTATTGGCCAGTGAATGTGTCTGTCCATCTTTTGGGTTGCTCCACATCCTTCCTCCTACATCCTCCCTCTCATGCCAGATGCCTGCCTCTGACTGGTACTGCATGTGCTGCTATTTATCTGAGTAATGGTCTTCAGGGGGATTCAATTGCTTATCAAATTGGTCCCTTTATACAATTGTCCTGTAGTTTGGCAGAGATAACAGGGAAGGTATGTGATACATTACTGCTAAATATCTTGTAAACAGGATGGAATATACAAATGATACAGCTGGAAATGTATTTTAAAGTGAATGTCTTATACCATCAGGACTCTTTATCCAATCTTTCTGAAAATTGGCAGGTTTGTTAAGCCTGTGGGAGGACATAATATTCACAGGTTTAGTGCAAACTGGATGGAAGATAAAGAAGTTGTAGCTATGCATGTGTATGGAGCTTTTCTTAAAATCACAGCATTCAGTTGCTTCTAAAATAGGTTCCCTTTATCTAATAATTTCAAAGATTGGTACACATAATGCTCTCTGTTGGGAGCACAACCTACCCAAGTTTCATCAGAACTGAATGCGAATCAAAAAAGTTATAGCTGGTAATACATTTTTTAGTTTTTTCCCTTTAGTTCAGAAACAAAATGTTGTTTTCATTTCTATTTTCGTTATGATTGTTATTTTCATTCTTGCAATAACGATAATTAAAATGACAGTTTTCATTATTTTTATTCTAATAATGAAAACAACATGCACAAATTGTGGGATCTTATCAGATGCTTTCTGGAAATCCAGGTACACTATATCTACCAGGTCTCCCTTGTCCACATGCTTATTTACACCCTCAAAGAATTCTAACAGACTAGTGAGGCATGACTTACCTTTGCTAAATCCGTGTTGACTCATCCCCATTTAGGCATGTTTATCAACATGCCCAGCTATTCTGTTCTTAATGATAGTTTCAAACATTTTACCCAGCACAGACATCAAGCTTACTAGTCTTTAGTTTCCAGGATCATCTCTGGATCCCTTTTTAAATATCGGGGTTACATTTACCACCTTCCAGTCCTCCGGCACAGTGGTAGTTTTTAGTGATAGGTTGCAAATTACTAACAGTACGTCTGAAATTTCATATTTGAGTTCCTTCAGAACTCTGGGGTGAATGCCCTCTGATCAGTTTGTTAATTTTCTCTAGGCCCTCGTCCAGAGTCACATTGATTTGTGACAGCTCTTCCAATTCATCACTTACAGGCTTCTTTGCATGGTCAGGCAGGTCGGCTGTTCCATCTGCTATCCAGACGTTTAGTGCCAAAGTCCGTGCACAGGTGCTGTATGGGCCTGAAATTTCAACTCCCTTTTTCGCCCATACTCTTAACCTGGTACAGGCAAGGTTCCTCCAGGGACTTTTGCAAGCACCAAGGGGTACACCATATGCTGCACTTAGGGCAGAATGAGGCCAATTAAGCTGGCAGCAAGTTGCTCTCGAGCAGGCTTTCAGGTTTTGGTGCAAGTTGGCGAACCCCCAGTGCTCTGAGCTGTTGCGCTCTATTGGTATGGACGCCTTCCAGAATCCCTGGGTGGGCCGAATGCATGTATCCCTTGAACAAATGGGTTTCTCATTAGAATACCTCACACATAAACCTTTGGCCTCCCTTGGTAAGGAGGTTACAACTAGATTGCACAATATAGACAGACAATTGGAGATGAGTAGAATTGCTGCCTCCCCGCACATGTCTCTCTACCTAGATTTTGTACCAGATCCAGGGCAAATGGCCTACTATCTCCGGTCACAAATTTCTGCTCGGAGCAAAAAGTTAATTTTGTCTGCTCATTTTAATGCATTGCCCTCACAGGTCATGGAGAGGCGCTTGTGGGTATCCCCTTTGGAAGAAGGCTTTGTCCATTTGATAAGGAATTGGTAGAAACGGTGGGATGTATTTTGCTCTGTTGCCACCTATATGATCATTTCAGGCAACAGTTTTTGGGGGATTATCTAGTCAAACTCCCAGGTAGGTTGGATTTGGTAATTCTTTCCTTTCTATTGGACAATTCTGATATAGGTGTTGTCGAAAATACGACCCGCTTTTTGGTCCATATGTTCCACTGTAGGAATAGATTTATGGCATTTAAACCAACCCAATCTAGTCCCTAATTTAAGGTTGACTACCTAGCTGACCCTTTCGAGTTTAGTTAAGGACATGCTATGTATTATTTGCATACATTCATAGTGAGGCATTCAAAGTGCAATTACCCTAAGGGTGGCTGGCTCGCATTTGCTGGGTAAATAACCTTATAGAGTTATACAATGATCATTTTATCTTTTGTATTTGGTTCCTTAAATTTTAGCATTCAATGGTTGTATGTTGTTAGACTTTATTTAATTATGAACTGAACTCTTGAAATGCAATGGCCGTGGGCCATGCATAACAATAAAATATTCATTCATTCGTTCAAGTAAGGTTCAGGCATGGGTATCTCCCGAACACCCTCTGCAGTGAAGACCGAAGCAAAGAACTCATTCAGCTTCTCTGCAATGTCCTTTTCCTCCCTTAGAAGCAATTGAACATTGTGATTTTAAGAAAAGCTCCACACACATTCATGACTACAACATCTTTATCTTCCATTCAATTTGCATGAAACATGTGAATATTATGTCACCCCACAAGCTTAACAAACCTGCCAGTTTTCAGAAAGATTGGATAAAGAGTCCTGATGGTATAAGACATTAACTTTAAAATACATTTCCAGCTGTATCATTTGTATATTCCATCCTGTTTACAAGATATTTAGCAGTAATGTATCACATACCTTCCCTGTCATCTCTGCCAAACTACAGGACAATTGAATAGCTCCCCTCCCCCTACAAGGCAACAAGAGGATACTGAACTCAGTATCTTCAGGCAGGTCATACACAAACCATTCTTCAAAGGGCACGGAGATGGGGTGGTTTCCAGGGTGGATATCAGCCTGGAATAGAGCTAAGGTGGGAGAAAGTGTTCCTTTACCATCGGGAAACACCTACCTTTCAGAAGGGCTTGCAACTTTTTGTCAGTATTTCCTTTCTGGCCTTTTCATTAATTTCTGTCATTTTTGTCAATTTTCATCCATTTCCTGCCAATTTATGCCACTTTCCATCATTTTATGACACTTTACGGAAATTTCTGTTGATTTTACACTTCTTAGCCAGCACTATATAAGCAGTGGACTGTTTTAAAATGAGATGTAACCACCCATGTCCACCCATAAACTGCCCACCTGAACGCCTGTGTGAAGGTGGGGTGCGTGAGTGCGCGCTCCCATGACCCACACAGTACCCACTCTTGACCACTCACTGAGCACTGGCGAAAAAGCTGAACTTGCCACATGGAGGCAGCCCTAAAAGTGCATGGAAGTTGATGGCCATGCATCCCCAGCCCATATGAACAGCAGCAGCCAGCCATGTCAGCTGAATGGTCCACCATTCAGAGGCACAGTGGGCAGGGAAACAGCCTTGGCAAGACATGTCAAATTCAAAGGCCAGCCCTGCTCGCGTTCCCTTCCCCGATGGCCTGTGGCAGGGGGAATGCGTGGGAGTTGCCGCAGTACCCACCCAGGAAACCTCCCATTATAATCCCTCCCCACACATTCCATCTGAGTGGGTGCTCTGTGGCTATTCCACCCCCAGCCGTGCTCATTTAAAAACAGCCATATTGTTAGCCCCCGCTCCATTCATTTTGCATTAGGGATAGGACAGCAAGAGTTGCCTCTCACTGGGTTATTTGCTATACTGAACAATTGCAATTTACTGAACAATTTATCAAAATACCAAAAGAAGTCAGAAAATAGCAAAGAAATGTGGGAAATGGTGAAAACCCGGTACATTACTTGATCACGTGAATGGAGGCAAATGAACTGTTTCCAACAGAAACCGAATTCACCCTGGTTTATAGTTTCAGGCCTAGCCTGGAAGTGGAGAAAGGAGGGTGCTTTGAATAAGACAGGAGCTGAGACAGTGCTTGATGGTGACCATTTGCAGACTGACGTATTTCCCTATTTACGTTTAGGGAAGTCCAACAACTGCCATTGAAGTTTGTCCCTGCATAAAGGGAGGAATGTCCATTTCTTCACCCATTTAGTTTATCTCTGTGGGACTGGTTTTCAAACCAGTCCTTTTGGTAGCCTCATTCTAGGATGCCAACACTTACTGGTGATTCACCATTAAAGCCAATACCACAAGACCTTAATTCTGTTCTGTTTGCAGCAAGTCGTCCTCTTGATTAGCCCTACTCTCAAATTTCTCCCCTTCTCCTGATATCCCCAACCCCCTTGTTCCCTCACACACACACACACACACCCTTCACTTGATACAAAAGAGAACTGTTTCAGACAATGCTTGGTAAGGTCAAATCTTGAGTATCTGCTTCAGTTAATAAATCAACTCTCTTATACCTGCTATCTCTGAGTTCAGGGGCAAGTTATTCCACATGGCAGCCACTGTGAAGAGGGAATTGCAGTTCTTTCCTTCAGTGGCACAGAAGGCTCTTTTATGATATCTCTAAAGTTTTCCAACTGCTTTCAATCAGCTTTTTCAAAAAGAGGAGGCTTGTTCTATTATAAGATCTTCTTGGCTTTGTACTCTACTTGTGGGATAGTGTGTTGGAGGGGCAGCCCTTATTTCTTATTGGCTACTCTGGAGCTCTCTGCCAAGAGAAACACCACTTTTGTAAACTGCAAGAGTGCTGAGAGCCTATTTAATCCCTACTCAGCTAGCTAATTCCTGAAGGGGCTTGAAAGTGGTCAGGTGACATGCCAGTACTTCAAGAATGAGCAGACCAAGAGACATAAGTAATTATACCGATGGGTGGGGGAGTGCTGAGAGCTTGCCTCCTGACCTCCTCATTATTAGAGAAAGAAGAGTGCGTAAGCGGACAAAGGGGTGAGCCTGAAATCAGCACTCCCCTCCTGTCCCCAGCTCTGCATATAAGGAAATTGACATGGGGTGTTGGAGGGATGATCCCTGTTAATTTCCCTATGGTTTTTCAATGGGAGTGCTGGCACCCCTCCCCCTGACAGTGGGGCTGATCCCAAGCCCTGTGGATCCCACCCACGCGCATGCACACGGTTTCCACACAGCACAGTGTGCCCACAATGGAGGCTGTCTCTTATACACATCTAGATGTGTATAAGAGACAGCCCCCGACTGCTACAAGTTAATACAATAATCATTAATAATAACAATAATACTGTAAGAGGGTAGCGGTGTTATTATCAATGATTATTGTATTAACTTGTAGCAGTCGGGGGTACTGAGCACTGCTTCTTCCCTCCCTGATCCTACCAGTAATAATTACTGGCAGGATCAGGGCACAAATAATGCAACCTCAATTGGGAATTAGCTTATAGTTACTTTATTAGAGGTCTCATCCGTCAGACATCATCTCTCCAGACAGGGAGGGGCTTTTTAACTTACTAGTCTCCCCTCTTGGGTTCCCCAATCTGGAGAAATCCCAGGGCCACACAGTTCCCTGGTATCCTAGCCAAGCGTCTTCTTGTTGCACAGTCTCTACACCAGCCAAGGCCAGGTGTAATTCACTAGGCTTCCAAAGCCTCCTGCTATAGTGCTAGGGCTCAACAACACAATTCCCCCATAGTCTTTACACACTTGCTGGCAATACAACTTCGCTCTTTCTCAATCTCTTCAGTAGGGTCTTGTCATCTGAGAGGAATCTTATTGAGGGCTCCTCTACTAGACTGAGCTCTGGGCCATCTATATACTCTGTTGGGCTGGCGTGGCTATGCCCATCCCACAGCTGTTCTCAGTCAGGTGCTGTCCACTCAATCAGTCAGCACCTGCAACCTCATTAGCACAGTTCTCCAGATGGCACCAGTTTAAAAGGCCAATACCTAGCAGGGACTCTGCCCTATGACAAATACATAAATACATACTGTAAGAGAAGGAAGGTGGGTAGCGTGTGGCTTCAAGACAAACAAGTTTGGACCCTTGCAGGCTAAACTTTAATTCATATTAATAGCAATCAAGCGTAACTTGTGCTGAAATCAGAGAGGTCCTCTGTGCTAGCACTTGTGTAATTCACATCACAATCTGGCCCAATCTCTGAATTTTATGGAAGGGATTTTAGCCACTTCTGTTCAACACACATTACTTTCATTTTCCTTATTTATGAGGGGCATTTTTGAGATATTTTTGCTGGAATCCTTTCAATTATCTCCTCTTGTTTAATTCTTGATGACTATGAATTATTCCTCTTAGAGTTTAAATTTAAACTGTATTTGACATTGGACAAATTAAGAAGACACCATAGGTTATTTATATGTACTGTACCTTTGCTTATGCAGTCCATTTAGGGCTTTTACGTTCCGGAACATGACTGTTTGACTTCCAACCAGTTGAAAATATAATACGTTTCTGATTAGCTCTTTGAATGTGTCCGATCGATCAGCAGATAGCACCAAGGGGGATGACTTTAGGGGAGGACAGCTTTTGTTTTTCCAAATGGGAACCAAGCATGGTATATAGAACACTTCCTGATGACTGATGGACAGCTGGTTGGTCTAATGGTTAAGGCTCTCCTTGCGGAAGCTGAACGAATAATGACTGATGGGAAAAGGAGGAGAAATGGACACCAAATGCAGAATATTATTATTATTATTATTATTATAAACATTTATATAGCACCGGTAGTGTGACCTGGTGCTGTACAGAACATAGAAATAGACGCGGTCCCTGCCTGTGGCTTACAATCTAAAAGAAAAGGAGGGGGAGACAGGGAGAGGGGACAGTGGGAGAGACAGGGGAGAAGACAAGCAAACATTTAAGCGGATGCGAAGTCTCAGGTGCGTGTGCTTGGCTTGGTTACAATCAGGTTGGGTGCAGCAGTCTGCAGAGGAGGGCAGACAGTAGGTATATGGGAACGACTAGCAGGCATTGGGAAAGGCGGCGTGGGAAAAGTGGGTCTTGAGGGATTTGAAGGAGCTGAGGGAGGGGGCAAGGCGGATGTGGGTAGGGAGGGAGTTCCAGGCATGGGGGGCAGCGAGGGAAAAGGGTCGAAGGCGGTTAGGTGAGCAGGAGAAACGAGGGAGAGTGAGGGAGGGGACAGAGGAAGAGCGGAGAGTGCGTGCAAGAGTGCGTAGGGAGATTAGGTCCAAGAGGTAAGGGGGACCTTGGTCGTGGAGTGTTTTGAACGTGAATACCAGGAGTTTAAACAGGATACGTTCAGGAAGGGGGAGCCAGTGCCCCGGGATACACCTCAAAGATTTTCTACAGGATGCATCCAGGTCCAGCAGCATACCCATCGCAGGACAGTCCCAGAACAACATCTGGGGACAGACAAGCAGGTGAGTCATGGGTCCATGCAAGCCACAGTGGGCCAACGCAGGCCACTGTCTTGTCTATTTTTACTAGGGGCGGGCCCGGTACCGGTACCGGTACACCGGATTTTACCGGTTACCGGTTTCACAAAAACCGGATTCCCGGATTGAATCCGGTATACCGGTACCGGATTTATTGCATTGGTTTCAATGGGGCGCTGTGTCCCCATTGAAACCAATGCAATCAATTAAAATTAATTCCCTCCCC
>QEPC01000119.1:6295030-6366726 GCA_003113815.1 Sphenodon punctatus | reverse complement strand
ATCTCAAAAGACACCGCTTGACCTGTGGCAGGGGCTAGCCGACTCCCCCCAGCGCTATAGGGCACTGGGGGTGGAGAAACAATCCCAGAGCCCACATCAACACCAACTTCTAGGTCCTCCTGGCCGAAACATGATGGCAGTGGGCTTTCTAATGAGTGATACAAAAGGCCCTCTTCCTCGGCCTCTTCGTCCCTGCATTTACTAGCAAAGAAAAAATCTAATTTCTTCTGTTTAGGGGACGGCATGTTGTTGGGCTGCTGGAGTCATGGTCGCAGCCGCTTTCTAGACATAATTGAACCAACACCCTGCCGAGTACACGTTAGGGCTGCCGCGCCTCTGCCGGCGCCCAAGGCGCAGCCCTTAGGCGCACGCCCCGGCGCTGCCGTGGGCTAACTGGAACTTTTATTCCTTTTCAGGGCTCAGGCTCCGCCCCTGCTCCACTCCCCGACTCGGCAGCTGTTCTTTATCACCACCGGTCCCTGGCTCCGCCCCGTCTCAGCAGCGCCCCAGCTCGTCCCTCTCCACAGTTGCTAGGGAAGTTTCCGCTGTGGTGCCAAACGTCTCCGCCGGCCCGGGTCCAGATCGATACCTCCTCAGGCGCTCCGCTTGTACACGTTGAACAGAAGAGGAGACAAAATAGAACCTTGCGGGTCCAGCACCAGCACCACACGTTCTCCCAGCCAGAACAGAATAGAACCATTCAAGAATGGAACCACCCTGGCTTAGTCCCACAAGTGAGTCATCAACAACTTGTAGTCAATGGTATTAAATGTGGCCAAAAGATCTAACAGTATCAATAGGGTTGAACTACCCTGGTCCAATTCATGGTGGAGGTCATCGACCAAGGTTACAAGCACAGTCTCAATCCCAAAATCCAGAAAGAAGCTGGACTACAAGGAATCAAGAAAACTGACATGGTCGAGGTGTCCCTGAAGCTGCCAAGTCACCACCTGTTCAATAACCTTCCCTAAAAAGTTACAGACTTCCTGATGGCTGGCTGGGGAGTCAATGTCAAGCAATGGTTTCTTGAGCAGAGGCCGCACCGCTGCCTCATTGAGGCAGCCCGGCACTCTACTTGTTCTAAGGGAGGCATTGACCACCCCAGCCAGCAATGGCCCCAACTCCCGGATGGCCTTAACCAGCCAGGACAGGCACAGATCTAGTTCACAACAGGTGCCTCTGACCGCCCCAAGGACATGCCCTGCATCAGTGGGTGACACCCACTGAAACTGATCCCATGGCGGGGTTTCCATTACCTCTGGTTCTCCTACTGCTGCAAGCGCAGCATCAAAGTTGTGGTGAATCCAAGCAATTTTATCCACATAAAAGTCAACAAACATGTCACAGCGAGCACTGGAAAATTCCAGTTACAGGCCGAGGGAGGCCAGACTGACCAGCCGCTTCACCACCTGGAAAAGCTCAGCTCGATGCAACTTTGCAGACATTATGAGGGCAGCAAAGAACATTTACTTTGCTGCCCGCACAGCCACAGCATATGTTCATAAACTAACTCTATGCCACAATCGGTCAGCTTCAGTACAAGAGCAACACCACCATCGTTTCAACTGCTGCCCTTCTCACTTCATCCGCCACAGGTCCTATGTATACTAGGGGGACCTGCGTTGTCAGCGATCAAGGAGAAGACACGTAGGGGCCATTCAGTCGACGGCTTCCATTAGCAGCATATTCCAGACAGCCATGAGGTCATCAAGCGGACGGTTATTGAGATCTGAGAGTAACTCCCCAAGAGCATTCTGGAACCTTTCCAGTTCCATATGTCTCCGGGGGTGACATACCGGAACTAGTTCTGTATCTTTCCGAACCGAACCAGTTCTGTATCTTTCCATGGGCAGACATGTGCCAGGAAACCAGCCTGGAGGAGATAATGATCCATCCATGGCAAGGGCACAGCTGTCACCTCCCCCACCAACAGATCCCCTGCCTCAAAGCCTGTGCGAAATATCAGGTCCAGGGTATGCCTTCCATCATGGGTTGAGCGAACAACCACCTAAGACAGTCCCATGGTTGCCTTGGCGGCCATGAACTTGTGTTCTCCCCCCCGGCTGGTGTCAGCATGGATGTTGAAGTCCCCAAAGATTAACGTCCTCAGAGACTGCAAGACCACCTCCAACACCAGCTCTGCTAGAGCGTGCAGAGATGCCGCCATACAGGTAGGTGCACAGTATATTAGCAGCAATCCCAATCTGTCTCCAGCCAAATCAATCACAAGATGGAGGCCTTCAATACTCAAATAGTTTGCACAGGATATTTTCTCACAATCCATGTATCCTTAAAAATAATGGCTACACTACCCCCCTCCCCGGTCCCTCTTGCTGTGGCTGTTGCTGTATGGAGTACTCAGCTGGGACAAAGTCAACCAGAATAGGCCCTGACTCAGTGTTCAGCCAGGTCTCCGTAATACACACGAGGTCGGCTTCCTGATCCAACATTAGCTCCCAGACAGTTGTTGATTTGTTTACAATCGACCTTGCATTGAGCAGCATCAAACCCAAGCCACCTCATCGCCTGCCCGAGGACCAATGACAGGAACAGGCACAAGGTACCTGTCCCATCTCACAGACCTAACCAGCCTCCCAGAAGGACCATAGTTTTCCCCAGCCCTACACGATCCGAATGGCTGCGGGCTCCCCCCCGGCCTGTCCCCCAGTGGCTGTCTCACCTGGCAGGAAAGGGAGACCCCCCCCACCCCCCAACTCCAAACCCTCCCCATATGCCCCCCTCTCACAGGGGGAAAGCTATAACCCTCTCATAGGCATCAGCCCCCCTCCCCCCCCACACACACACTGTGGGGAAGATAAAGGGCAGAGAGTGGGTCTGTCTCTCCAATTTCCTAGATGGAGTACATAAAAAAAGAAACTGCTCCAGAAAAGAGAATAAAGTAATTTAGGGAAAACGGAGGAAGCAAGACCAAAATGTAGTCACAAGTTGTTTTGTAGTCCTCCTTGGACCATAATTTAAGGCATATTGTAAAGTTACAGTCTAGTCAATAAACACTAGTGTGGTTACTCTGTCTCAAACAAATATAAAGCAGTTCAAATGATTGGTGAGAGTATGCATAAATGCTTGCGTGCTCTCACCAACAGACATTGGTCAATAGGAAAATAAGTCATATATTCCAAAGTAATATATTTTAAAACATTTGTTTGGGAAGGGAACAGAAAGTTAGATAGGTATGTAAGAACCTGCATTAAGTTGTTTAATTATATAGAGAATTTGAGGAAAGGAGTGTTCTTTTTCTTTCCCAATATATACATGTCTACAATTAAAGGGGAGTCAATTTTGTTTTCTGCAGTGAGAAGCAAACTGTTGTATTTATCTCCATAATGCATACAATCCTGAGAAGTAAAATGACTATTGCCATTTTCTGCTTTTAGGGCCAGACATTTTGAAGGGCCCAATTCTGTTGAGAATCGTTTTTGATCGGCTAAAGAAGACAGATTTCCCAAGCATTTTTCTCCAGTCTCTTTCTTTCAACTAGAACATCCAAAGAGATGCCTGGGAAGAAGTTTCATTTTCCAAAATCTATCCTCAGGTTCTTTTTATGTGGTCAAGACTGGTTCCCTAACCAGGTTGCTGCCAAACTATAGGTTTGAGCAACTGGCATCTCTAACCATAGATTTATTAAGACTAGAATTGACCATTATAAATGCAAGACAAATTTCAACCAGTGATTCTTATGCTTGTGAATTTCAGTCATGACTTGTGTTTAAGCTATAGGCTGTCTTTAAGAAAGACTTTCAATCCAGCCTCCTTGAGAATTTATCATATCCCCGACCTCTGTGATATGAACATCATATATACTCACATCTCCATACAGATAAGGGACCATAATTGTAAAAACACTGCCAACATCCACAACAGCAGCATCACATGTACACCAACAATTGCCTTTTATTTTTTTACCTGAGAGACATGATTTTGAAACTTAAATATAATCACAGCACCCCGGAAAATAACACTGCAGTATAGCAAATATTAATTCGTTTTGCAATCCCATCTGCAGATGGCATGTTCCTACTTTGGGTCACAACGCACAGTTTGGAAACTTCTGATGTAGAGGGTGTGTCCTCCTCAGAAAAAAATCACACAATCTCAATGTGCTTGTTAGGAAAGGCAAATTCAGTATTCTGATGTATTCCAGAGCAAAGTACAGATGAATAAACTGTGATTTTCCACTATGTATGAAATACATGAAGCTAAACTAACACTGATGATTAAACTGAATAATAGGGCTATGTGTGTGTATCCATAGGCACATCTTAGAAAAGCAGCACAACTCAACTGCTAATCAACTGCACCTAGAGAGGGTCGGTGGAAAGAACATAGACAAACAAGCATGTTGATTCTTTCTGTTGATTAGCATTGGTATAAAGTAGGGCTGAAACTGAGTCTTTGAAAAACTTTGGAATTTGCTAAATATTTATTTATGTATTTATTTATTTATTAAAATGTATATGCCACTCTTTCCTGATACAATCATCTCGGGGCGACTAACAACATTTTAAAACACATAGCTAAAATACAATTAAAACAGCCTAACCCCCCCCAGAGTAAAATAACCCATACCCAAACTTTCCCGAAGGCCTGGATGAACAGCCAGGTCCTACAGGTCCGGCGGAAGGCCAGCAGACTCGGGGCCAGCCGAGCTTCCTCTGGGAAGGAGTTCCACAGCCCCGGTGTGACCACTGAGAACGCCCTCTCCATTGTGCCCCTCCAGCTAACCTGGGGGACCTCCAAGAAGGCAACCCCAGTGGGCCGCAAGGATTGTCCCATGACCCGAGGAGTGAGGCGGTCTCTCAGATAGGAGGGGCCCAAGCTTGTAGGGCTTTAAAGGTTAAAACCAGCACCTTGAATTGGGCTCGGAACACTATAGGCAACCAGTGCAAAGCTCAGAGCACTGGTCGTGCTCCCTACGACCCGTCCCTGTCAGAAGACGGGCCACCGCATTCTGCACCAGTTGCAGCTTCTGAACCATCACCAGGGAAAGCCCCACATAGAGGGCGTTGCAGTAATCCAGCTTTGAGGTGATGAACACATCGATGGCCAGGTCGGAGTACGAAACATATGGCTGGAGTCTCCGCACGAGATGTAGCTGACGCAAGGCTCCCTTTGTCACTTCCTACCTGGAAATCCAGTGGAAGGCTGGGGTCCAACAGGACTCCCAAGCTCTGATCCCGGAGAGCCAGTGGAGGGCAGCTATCACCCCCACCAGCTGACCTACCAACATCACCTCCGTCTTATCGAGATTCATCCTCAGTCTGCTCCGCTGCATCCAGTTAGCCACTGCCTCCAGGCACCGGGAAATGCACTGAGACTGCAGGCCTGGATCAGTTGAAAATTAGGGATATAGCTGGGTGTCAGCATATTGGTGGCAATGCACATCTCACAACCTCCCCCAGGGGTTGCATATAGATGTTAAACAATAATGGAGACAAAATAGAACCTTGCAGTATGCTGCAAGAGAGGTCCCGAGGGCTAGATGTTTCAGCCCCCAATATCACCTGCTGGCTCCTTCCTGAGAGGAATGAGTGGAACCATCCAAGGACCATTCCGTCCACCCCCCACCCCACCCAGAGACCACAATCATCTCAGCAATAACCCATGGTCCACTGTATCAAAAGCAGCCAAGAGATGGAACAGGACGAGTAGTGTTGAACGCCCTGAATCCATCTCTTGGTGGAGGTCATCCACCAAGGTCGCCAATGCAGTCTCACCCTGGGCGAAACCCCAGTTGAAAAGGGTCTAGAAAACTCATGCCATCCAGGTGAACCAGGAGCTGCTGGGCCACAACCCATTCAATAACCTTCCCTAAAAAGGGAAGGTTAGAGACAGGCCGGTAACTGGCCGGTGCGTCAACGTCCAAGATGGTTTCTTTAACGGGGGCCGCACCACCGTCTTATTGAGACAGTCCAGCACCCTACCCTCCTGAAAGGAGGCATTGATCACCCCCACCAGCACCGGCCCCAGGGTCTCCCTAGAGGCTTTCACCAACCAGGGCAGGCATGGATCTAATTCACAAAAGGTGACCCTAACAGACCCCAGGACACCCACGGCATCAGCCAGCATCACTTCCTGAAACTGATCCCACAGAGATGGACCAGATGGGGTCTCCATAACTCTAAGCTCTTCTTCCTCTTCATCAATCCCAGTTCTGAAATCGCGCTGAATCCGAGCGATCTTCTCTACAAAGTAGGTGACAAACTCCTCACAGCGGGACTGGGATATCTTCTCCTCCAGGTGGGGGGCGGCCAAACTAATCTTTCCACCACCACCCAGAAGAGCCCCACCAGGCGCGACTTTGCAGCAGCTATGAGGGCGGCAAAGAATTCCTTCTTTGCCACCCTCACGGCCACAGCATAGGACCGCGAATGGGCCCAATGCTGTAGCCGATCGGATTGGGTGCAAGAATGAAGCCAGCGTCGCTCTAACCGCTTTCCCTCCTGCTTCATACACCACAGCTCCTCAGTAAACAAAAGATCCCTACGATCACGAAGCGGTGGCAGCAGATGCCTCGGAGCCACGCAGTCGATGGCCCCCTCCAGCAAGACATTTCATGCTTGAACAAGATCATCAGCTGAGCGACCATCAAGGTCCAAGGACACCTCCCCCAGCGCATCTTGGAACTGTTGCAATTCCATCAGCCTCCGGGGGTGGACCATTCGAATAGGTCCCACTCCTTTCTGGGGGCAATTGTGCTCTAGGAGTCTGGCCTGCAGGAGGTAATGATCGAATATTAATACCGATATTAAGGTATTTGGTTCAGAAATCCGAAGTTCTGCGAGGACCAAGGCCGTTGTTTGAAAAACTTTGGAAACTTCAGAAACCTGCGCACATGGGGGCTGGTGGACAGTTGAGCTTTTTCTGGAAATGAAATGTAGTGCCATATTTAGTAGGAGGGGTGTGTGGGAGTGGATAATTGAGTGATGGTAAGCCAGATGGTAAGTTTTAACTGGCTGGCCAAGTCAGATGGTCAGCTTTTGAATTGGCTGGCGGAGCAAAATAAAAGTGTCTGAACTGCAACCATTTTTGTCCATTCTCTTTGGTGAATTTGACTCTGCTGCATGCTACAGTACTGCTGGATCTGTAAGTAATCGGCTAGCGGGAGAGAGGGGCACCTGGCCTGGTATATGGTTTGGCCTGTCCTGTCCATAGGGCCAATGCTGGGGGATGGGGGTTACTTTTACCATACTATGCAGTTAATAATAATAATAATAATAATAATACTTCGGTGACACATTGCTGCCTGCTACTTGGTTGGCACTTGGCACCATGAAGAGGGATCTCTGCCTGGCTCCACTTCCCAAATTTGCTTGGTCTTTTCAAGTTACCATTGCCACAATGCTATGCCAAGAGGGAGGGGTGTGAATGTCTGGTTTCTTAATTTTGTGACTGCTGCTGGAGCCTGTGCTTGCTGACTTTTTTGGTGGAATTTATTTATCCATGCAGTTGCAGACTGTTTTGCAGGGTTGTGTGTGTTGCCTGGGCTGTGACATGACACGACAAACAACAGAGTCTAATTGAGTCATTGTAATGTGTAATTTCGAATGTTCTGCCAGCTGCTTGACACCATGAGGCCAGAGTCAGACTGAGATCACTATGCCTGGCTTCACATTCTAAGTTTGCTTGGTCAGTTCAAGTTACTATTGCCACAATGTCATGCCAAGGAACAGGGTGCCCCGGGGGAGGGGGGTGATGAATGTATGTTTTCTTAATTTTGTGACTGCTTCTGGACCTGTGATTGTTGGCTTTTTTGATGGGATTTATTTCTCCATGTAGTTGCAAACTGTTTTGCTGGGGTGGTTGTATTCTTGAGCAAATATCCCTTGCTAGCCTGCATTTTTGAGCACTGCTTGGTTGGCATAATGGTAAAGTGGGTACACTTGCTGCTGATGGTGGGCCATGCTGTGAGTACTGTTTTTTGGTTTGTTTGTTTGTTTTATTATTTCTGCAAGCAGTTGCACTTTTGAGGGATTGTCTTCTGGAGCGATTGTCCCACTCTTGCTAGCCTGTATTTCTGGGTAGTGCTTTGTCTGTGGGTTCAAGAACTTTGCAACAAGTTTCTGAAGTTTTCCAAGGTCCGGAATTCCAAAGTGCAACCAAGTACTCGGGCTGACTATTTGAAACTTCAGAATTCAGCCTGAGTCTCAGAATTACTATTCAGTACAACCCTAGTATAAAGTAATTTTTTTGCTGTTTGCTAAATGACAGCTCCTGATCACTGAGGCTGGTTTTACCTTTCTGTCTGTAATCAGTTCACACCCCTTTGGACTAATTGAAAAGGTTCTATGGAAGAACGCCACCACATATTCAGATGAGCCGTCTGAAGTTAAATCCTGACAAGACGGAGGTGATGGTCGTGGGGAAGGCTGGGGCAGTGGTGGCTCCCATCATTGATGGGATCCATCCTGTCATGGTATCTCTGGTTCAGAGTCTGGGGGTGCTCCTGGACCCCTAGCTCTGCCTGGATGCCCAGGTGGCGGCTGTGGCGAAAGGGGCATTTCACCAATTACATTTGGTGTGTCAGCTTCGGCCGTATGTCTCAGACTCCGACCTAGCCATGATCGTCCATGCTTTTATTACCTCGAGATTGGACTACTGTAATGCACTCTACATGCGGCTACCCTTGGTGCTGCTTCAGAGGCTGCAGCTGGTGCAGAATGCGGCAGCTCATCTTCTAACGGGGACAGGCCAACGTGAGCATATTATACCAGTGCTTCACTCTCTGCACTGGCTGCCTATAGTTTTCTGGGCCCAATTCAAGGAGTTGGTCTTGACCTTTAAAGCCCTATATGGTCTGGGCCCCGCCTACCTGCAGGACCGCCTCACCCTCCGGGTCCTGGATCAGCCTCTGCAGTCGGCCGGTGGCGACCTCCTGGAGGGCGTTCTATGTGGCCACACCACGGTTGTGGAACTCTCTCCCATTGGAGGTCTGCCTGACTACCAACCTCCCCTTTTTCCGTAGACAATGTAAGACCGTGCTTTTCCTGAGGGAGAGGGGGTGGGTGGGTTGGGTTAGAGTGGGGGGTATGTTGTTTTTTATATTGTGTTTAAATTATATTGTTGTTTTAAATTGTTTTAATATGTTGTTAGCTCCTTGAGATGCTTTTAGTAGGAGGGGTTGGCATACAAATTTTATTATAAATAAATAAAATAAATATTGTCTATCTGTGAAAAAAAGTTATCATCACCAGCTGGATTTTTTTTTACATGGATCATATTATTGTTTGGGCACTAGTAATCTTTTCTTCTAAGCTCTGTGTAAGTGTCCCCTCTATTAGAAACTGTAAAATTCCCTAATCTTGTTTGTTGGGTATTTCTTCCCAACCTGTTATGTGTCCCAGCAGAGATTCAAATCCCACTGGTTTCTCCCAGCCCACAATTAAGATTAGGCTTCAAAACTCAGGAGCACATGAGGTTCAGTTGTAATTAAGTAACACAGCTCAAATATTTGGCCATTTTTAGGCGAGTACGGCTGGGGAGCACCGGGTGGAGCAACCACATGTGTACAGAGAGTGGAGGGAAAATCAAACAGACCAGGGATGGGCGTGAAATGGGTGTGTGCCCCTACCCATGCATGGTTTGGTCTACCGCTCCATGGGGCATCCTAAATTTTCCTGAATGATCCGTTCATGGGCGTGCGTGGGTGGTGCACGGGCCACAGGAGTGTGAGCGCCCCCCCCCTTCCACGTCACCTTTAGATGGGCACTTGGGTGGTTGGGGGATGAGTGGACCTGCATGGACATGTCTCATTTAAAAATGGCCTTTGGTACTGAATTTCAAATACTTGTAGCAAACCGTTACAAGACAGCAGCATTAAAAATAAATAAATCCAATGAGCCTAACATATACTAGATAATTATGACTTCCTCATGGAAATTCTAGGAGCAGTGATACTAAATTTGTCATATAAATTATTCACTGAATTCTTCTACAAAATATTTGCTCAGCCCTAGTCTGTACAGGCCTATGAAATGCAAAGTGTGCAGGCAGCATAAGTGCTAAGAATATGTACTATGATGATTATTACTATTTTATTAGACTTGCAACGCATGCTGGGGATGGAAAAAACCATCACTGCATCTCCTGATACCCGGACACTGGTGTGACTTTGAAATGGCTGTAAACCAGCAGATTATTTTGGGCACTGATATGCAGATGTGCACTTTGCTTCAGAATTAAGAGATAATAGCAATTCAGTGACAAAATTGGAGAGTTGGCAAGCTACTTGGCACTCCTCTGGCTCACAGCTGTTTCATAGCCATGCAGCTGTGTAAGCAATGGGCTCCCATTGAAGGGGTTCAGTGTACTGTTCAGTCCACTGTATCTTTTATCTTTTTATTTTAAATCAAGAATGGCAGAGGCTCCTCCGTACCTCTTCTACCTACGCTTTCAACAGTATCTTGACTACTTGGAAAAATTAATGTCTTCTTTTTATCTATTAGGCCCTAACAACTCTCACAAATTTTGTAGCAACACAGAAGTAATGATTATGACCCATTTTTATTCCAACCAGCTAAACGTGTCTAAACTTCTGTTGTTTGGGGACATTGGTCTTTGAGATATTAACTAAAATTTTACATTTCAAAAGCCCATCACGCGGAATAATTTACAGTGTAAAACCTAAATTAATTGAGTGTTTTGCAGCCCTTCATAAAAAGAAGAGCTCATTTAACTTTTAATCTAAATGCTATTATTGCAGCTCTAAACAAAGTCATATTTTGAATCATTTAGGGCATTCATTTGCATGCTTTTATCTGTGGCGTATTGTGTATGAAACTTTAATTGGAGAGTTGGGAATCATTTGAGTTACCTAAGTGTGCATGCAAATGTCTAATCTATCCTGCAGTTAAAGGCATAGGAAAGTGTTTGATTGCCACAGTTCAGCTTGCACAACTGTGTAACATGCCACAAAGTAGTTCCCTTTTTGTTCATTTATGAGCTGAAAGCACATTCGTGACTGAAACGTGGATGCTCTAAGCTACCAAACGAGCAGAGCTATGGAAAATGTTTCCAGTAAAGGCAGTTTGTTTCAGGGTTCATTACAAATGCAAAGGACCAGGACCAGTTTATGGTTTAGTGCTGAAAGCAGTTGAGATGCATATTTTTCACACTTTAAATAGTTGAGTGGTTTTTGACAGGATTGTGCCTTGAGTGATGGAATTTGTTTTACTTTCGAACACAGCTCCATATTGTAGGGCACGTGAACTTACTTCTGTCAAAGACTCAAAACTAGAGAAAAAATATATGATTTTGTATGAAAACCCTGAGAAATGAACTGAAATGTTTCTCAGATCTATGGGTGAGAGTGACATGATTTACAGTGATTCTTATTGCTGCTACGTGTATGGGCAACAAAAGAAAGAAATGGGATAAAAAGTAGGCTGTAAATTAACCTTTTTGATTTTATTACCAGCAAGGTTATGACTCTCTTACAGATTTATTAAGATTTTTCCTTTAAAAAATCATGGGACGGCAAGAATACCTCAGATAACCATCAAATCTAATCTGAGCAATTTGGAGTTCTCAGCACAGCATATCAATCTATGAACAACAAGAAGTTTCATGACAGGTTTCAACAAAATATTCACATGCTCCTAAATAGTTCGGCAAGAGCTATTGCTTTTTTAATTCCCATGTCTGGATTTGAAGCTAGCCACTTTTCACATGATTTGGGCCTCTATTGTGAGGAATGCACTTAGCCCTGTTTTTTAGCAAAGTATTTGCTTTTGCCACCCCAAATCGGCCTTTATTCTGATTTGAGATGGTTATTGGAATGTATCCTGATTAATGTCAGAGGGAACCCTACATGTTGCTCTCAAAAAGGCTTATCAGATCGTCTAAATCCTGGCTCATTATCAAAATACCAATAAGAGCAAAATTGCAAACAGATGCAGCATACTGTGCTTCTAAAAACATACACTTGTATCATCTCTGTAAGCCACAGTAGCAATGGAGATATCAGACATTTTTGCTTGAGAGGATGGCTAATTTCCTATTGCCATGAGAAAGACCTTGATTTTTATTCTTCTAATCACCAAGGAGTGGATTATTATTTTTTTCTGTGTTGCTTATTTTTTCTGTCAGGGAAGGTGTCTTGAGTTGCCTTAACTATGTAAACAGCTACCATGGAGCGAGGGGGCACAGTTGAGCCTGGGCCCTGGAATCTGAGGTGGCCCTTTTCACTCTGGCATCCAGAATCAGCCCAACTCACTCGGATTATTTTTTTAGCAGCACTTGGGCCACTTACAAAGGCCCCTGCCATGAAGGAGGTTTTCAGACCTCCAGTGTAGGGGTGGAGTGCTGGCCCTAGCCCCATTGTCTCTTAAAACTTCCTTTTCTGGTTGGAGTTGCTTTTGCTCTAGAGGACAGTACACTGGAATCTGAGGTGGCACTGCCTGATCAGCCCTGTCCCCCCCATCATTTCCTTGTCCTTAGGAGGTCCACAATTGGGACAGGACAGGCGCATGGGCCCACCACAGCCTTGCTATGGCACTAAATGTATTGGTGTTAATTATTTTTATTTATTTACTTGTTTAGTTGTTTATTTATTTATTGGAATTTATACCGCGTCCTTCCCTGAAGGCTCAGAGTGGCTTACAGTAATAAACACATGCAAAACACAGTAAATAAATGCAGTCAAATTAGATATGAGATGAGAGCAAGTATTCCCATTCTGCAGAAAAATACCAACCTTTTGGGAGTGCCTGCTTGTGTCCGTCAATTTGCAAATGATTCTGCACTTCCACCATTTTTTCTGTCATAACTTTCCAGGACTTTTCGTCACTTACCAGGATGTGTTACACTTCCTTGGAATTTTATGGCAGTCTTACAGCGCTTTTATGGCAATTTCCAGCACTTCTTCACAACTTAGCCAGCATGTTTGCATCTCCACAGACCCCAGGGGGTTACAGAGCACACACGGGGCTTGGGACTGGCCCTTTAGCAGCCCCCATTCAACTTGCAAAAGGAAATTGACAAAAACAGCTTGAAAGCAGGTAAGTTTCCATGGCACATGAATGGAGGCGAATGCCCTTCTTCTGATGGGAACAGGACTCATCAAGATTTCTCATTTCAGGCCAAAGTAAAATACAGTAAAATCCCTTAAAAAAAAATCCCCACCCTCATCCCAGAAACCTACCTACCCCAACTTCTATCCCTGCCTGCCAAATGCTTTGCCAAAGAGAAAAGTTTTACACCGCCTCTGGAATATGCTCAGGCTTTGACTGACCTTCAGGGACAAGGAGTTCCATTAAAAAAAAATGGGGAAGAAACTGAGAATGCTTCTGTGCGTTCGGCCCGAACCCAGTCAGGTCGGACACCCGAACCGAAAGTCCGAAGCGGATGCCTGAAGCCCCGAACAGTTCGGCTGCGTTCGGGCGTGTTCAGGCGGGAAAAAACCTGGCTGGCAGGCCTAGGGAGGGGAGAGGGCAGCTGAGCAGCAAACTTCCTGACGTCAGGGGTGGAGCGGCTGTAGGATCTGCAATGGTCCCAGAGGCCATGGCAGTGGGTATAGCTTGAGCAAGGCGCCCTGCCATTGACAGTCACCACTAGGGATATGTGAACGCGGTTTGAACGTTCAGTGTTCGGCCCAAACTTGGCCCGTTCGGACGGCTGAACCAAACTCCCGAATCCCCGAACAATTTGAGGACGTTCAGATGAGTTCGGGAATGTTTGGGTGGGAAAAACAGGGCTGGCAGGCCCAGGGGGCAGCTGAGGAGCAAACTTCCTGGCGCGAGGGGTGGAGAGGCTTAGACTAGCAGTCAGCCTGCCCAATCACCATCCCTCTTTTCCTCAGACCACTGGCTTCGCAGTCTGTGATTGACCATGAGCTAGGCTGCACGGAACCAATGGGGCTTGTGGTAAGGCAGGCGCAGCAAGTAACAAAAACCATTGCCCTTTCCCCTTCCAACTCCTTCTGAGCTAGCCACTGATCCTGTCAGCAGGCATTTTCAGAAGTGTCCCTCTCCCAGCAGTTTGTGTTCCTCCTAATCCATTGCCATCCTCCTCCTATTTCACCCATTTCCACACATTTACCTCCATAGTTTCATTTATTTAGATTAGATAGATTTAGGTGGTGTTTTTATTTTTTACCCCTTCCTATGTTCTTTCTCCTTCCCCACCATTGAATCCTTCCCTCCTCCCTGTATATATTCCATCCCTGATTCCCTTCCCCTGTTTTTGGATTTATTTAGAGTAGCATTAGATTGATGTAGGTTTCATTTCAGATTTGTATCCCTCCCTGTGTTGTTTGTTATGAGCTGTCTGTATTTTCACCCCACCCCCTCCCATCCCTAGGCAGACAGACAGACAGTGTAGTGATTCAGTTTTAATATTTTATAGTGTGTTTGTAGGACTAGGCCTTTGTAGATATTAGATAATCTATTTAGTTCCATAGGTTTTAGAATAGTTAATAGCAGTTAGAGTTAGTGTAGAAGTAGATATATATAATATTCAAATTTTAAATAAGTAAATATATAAAATCTTCCTCTTCATAATTTGGGAAGGAAAAATGAAGAAAGGAAGCAGGAAAGGCTGGTCTTCTGCCCATAAGGTGGGCAATGGGGCACGTGGTAGAGGTGGTAGGGACTGTGCCAGTGGAGTGGCAGCAGCCCGAACCCATCACCACGCTCCAAACTCCACAAGCCTGATTTTGGCAGTCAGGTTTCAGAAGCTCCCAGCAGTGGCACTAGGGGGGTGGTTCGGCATCGCCTCCTGCCAGCGTCCTCCACTGCCACGCAGGGCACTGGAAGGCCTGTAGTCCAGGAGGCTGCGGCTGTCTCTGCTGCGACTGCAGGAGCAGGTGCAGGTGTTTCAGGGGCAGGTTCTGAAGTTCACCATGGGCCACAATCGTCCCCCACTATTGAGGCTGTGGGAGCTATGTTATTGTCTTTGTGGAAGCTCATAAGCTGAGGCCTGAAAACTTGGGACAGAAAAGACACGAGATGAGTTCCTACAATGCTCCATGTACTCATTACAGCTAATTGCAATAGATAAAGATTTCCCCTTACACATAGCTGCAAGTTTGTTTTCACTTTCTGTAAGTTTGTTTTTCCTAGCCTTGAAGATGTTCTTCTCTAATATAAACTGTCTGTATGGTAGTTCTGTGTCTAACACAGCTCCAAACTAGTTTTCTAAATGATAAGAAATGTCTCTTTGCCTGTAACTTGAAAAGTCTATAAAAAGGTTTTATAACTCTGGCTAGGAAGGGATTCTAGATCTATAGTAGAAACCCTGTAGAGCTGGGACCCTCCTAACAGCTGTTAGCAAGAACAAATAAAGTTTCTCTGATAGATTCCTTCCATACACAGTGTGTGTCCTGATTTCTTCAACAAGGCGATCCCCATCAGTCCAGGGCTGGTGGATCCCACCCCAGCTGCTAGAGGCAGGGCCCGATCCCTGGGCAATGGCAGCAGGGAGAGGAGCAGCAGCAGCAGCGGTGGCTATAGGGGTCACAGGGAAGAGTGGCAGTAGCATGGTGGGCAGCCCATCAGCCTCAGGGTCTGAGTACTCCCCTTCGCGGGACATCACTCTGATTGGGGACAGCAAGGCAGACACTAATCCCACGGAAGAGATGTCTGGAGCTGAGGCGATGGCTGTCCCTCTGAGAGCTGTGTCGCCACCATGTTATGCCCCTCCCAGCAGCGCTGGAAGCGGTGCATCACCCGGTGCAGGCCAGAAGGCAGGAAGGGGCAAAAAATCCTCCGTCTGGACGCATTTTAAGTTGGTGCGGGCAGATGATCCCAGGGAGGTGCAGTGCACTTTGTGACAGAAGTTGGTGAAGCATGGTCAGGTGCTCCCCAACCTTGGCACAACTGCCATGGCAAAGCACCTGAGGGGATGCCACAGTGCTGTGCTGCTAAGTGGACAGACAGGAGCAGCGGACACCAGCAGGTTACTGACTCCAGCAACTAGTCGTCCACCTCCATCAGGGTGCAAGCTTCCTGCTCAAACGGCTGCTTCTAGCAGCAGGAGTGGTATTGCTGCTAGGGTGGAACAGCAGCAGCAGCGGCATTAGTCCACCATGGAGATGGGGTGGGGGCAGCTGCCAAGTCCATTGGCAGCTGCAGGATGCGGAGGGTGGCGTGACTTTCAACTGAAAGCCAAGCGCATGTGGGGGAAATGATAACGTTGGATGGGCAACCCTTCTCAGTGGTCAGAGACATGGGGTGTAGGTGCCTGATTGGCGTCCTGGCCCCCCAGTTTAAGCTGACATCGCGCACCACCCTGAGTCAGCAGGTGGTGCCAGCCTTGTACCAGATTTTAAAGGAGCGGGTGAGGGAGCAGCTGGCAGGGGCTGGGGGTGCCACCATCTACTTCACCACAGACCTGTGGTTGAGCAGGAAAGCACAGCACACCTACCTGGCAGCAGGACCCAGAGGCAGCATTTGGCAGTGGCCGGAGGGGTCCCGAAGCAGGGTATAGGTGGGCTCTGCTTCAAGCAGAAGTAATGGACAGCCCCACACTGCCAGGAACATTGAGGCAGCCCTGGCCGCCATGGTGAGGGAGTGGGTCACGCCAGGTGCACCCTTCACCAAGGAGTGTGTGGTGACAGACAACGCGGACAACATACTGAGGGCAGTCCACGAGGGGGGCTTCACCAGCATCCCTTGCGCTGCACATACCCTTCACCTGGTGGTCAGGGAAGCTTTGGGCTTGGGGGAGAAATGGATTTAGGCAGGCTCCCTGCTCAAGCGGGGGAGGAAGCTTGCTTGGTTTCTTTAACCAGAGTGTTAAGGGCAGTGACCTCCTCCGGGCGAAGCAGGCCGAGCAAGGCTCCCCAGTGCACCAGCTGGTGCAGGATATGTCCACCCGGCGGAATTTGACCTTCCTGATGCTTGAGCGGCTTCTCGAGCAGAAAGCCGCCTTGCATCAGGCTCAACTGGTAATGGACAGCAGGGCACCTCCAGGGTACAATGAGGCGGAATGGGAAATGGCTCACATGGTCTTCATTCTCAGACCGTTCCTGGCCATGACGGGATACCATCAGCTCCTCCATGGCCACCATCAGCCAGGTGACCCCTCTGGTCCAGAGTCTCCTCAGGAGGCTGGAGGAGATTCTCTACGGACGGGATTCTGGCCCTCAGGGCAGGAAGCTGGTGGATGAGGTGGTTGACCTGGTGCAGCAGCTGAAGGCAGGGTTGAAGGCGCGGTTTGATGAGCTCCTGCAGTGGGAGGAATATGTTTTGTCAACCATGCTGAACCCCAGGGTCAAGGGCAGTGTGGCATGCCATACAGTGCTCCATGGGAACTGGAAGAGTGACCTGGTGGAGAGCGTCTGGCAGGCAGAGCAGGCTCTTGAGAGTGTGTGGCAGCAGCAGCAAGACACCCCTGGGGATGGTGGGAGTGGGAGCAGCCACCACTTTCAGTCAGCAGGGTCTATCCCTGCCCCCAGCCCTAGCAGTAGCAGCACCAGCAGCAGGCTGAGCAGCAGCAGCATCCCTATTGCCAGCACCAGCAGCTCGTATGTGCAGGGCATTCTGGCGAGCATGGGCTCGTGCACAGCAGGGCTGGCAGTGTTGGAGGTGGTGCCCATGCAGAGTTACGTGAGGGAGTACGACAGTGCCTCAGCAACAGTTACCTACTGAGCCAGCAAGAACAACGTGTGGCCGGCCCTGTCCAGAGAGCTACCTGGAGGAGGAGCCATTCATAGAACCCAGCAATGATCCCTTGACCTACTGAGCCAGCAAGAACAACGTGTGGCCGGCCCTGTCAAAAGTGGCCACGGGTCTCTTGTCCTGTCCACCAACAAGTGTCCCCAGAAAGTGGCTGTTCTCCATGGCAGGGGACATTTGCTTGCCGCACCACCTGAGACTTGGAACCAAGTTGGTGGAGTAGTTGCTTTTAATAAAGGTCAACCTTCTGCTGCTGGGATTCCCTGAGCTTCCCCTGGACATGGATTGATGGTGCTGTGGCACATGCTATCCCATGCCAGGGGCAGTCTTGGAATGGGGCTCCTCCTCAATCTGGGCTGCTGCTGCTGAGGTGCTGTCCCTCCCTCTCTCCCAGTGCCCGGCGCCCACCCTGCCTCTCTCACTTTCTGACTAGACAGCCTCGGTCAGCCTATCTGACTGACCTCATGACGCAGGGTGGCATGGGGAAGCTGTAAGCCTGTCAGCCGCCTCTGTCTAGACTATTTCGGCCCACCTATCTGACTGGCTCTCTCGTGCACTGCACAGTCTTCACCAACCTATCTGAGTGCCCTGCCAAGGTCACAGCCTGCGTTGCCTATTGCCTCTTATGCCATGCTGCCTGTCTGCCAAGGTTGCCAAGATCAAAGCCTGCCTCATGCTGCCTTCTGATGCTCATGCCACGCTGCCTGTCTGCCCGCCCACCCAGGTTTCCAAGATCAAAGCCTGCCTCAGCCAGCCTTCCAATACTCATGCCATGCTGCCTATCTGTCCTCCTTGGTTGCTAAGCTCAAACCCTGCCTTAGTCTGCCTTCTGCTCATGCCAAAGTTCCCGTCTGCCCGCCCTGTGGGCAAAGCTGAAACCCTGCCCCAGCCTGCCTGCCTCTCATGCCAAGGTGCCTGTCTTCCTGTCCTGGCAACCCTGAGTGATGTGCCACACTGGCCTGGTAAGCCCGCTGCTGCTGTCTGCTGGTCCATGGGTGCTCTGCCCTGGCAAATCCAAATGCGCCCATGCAATCCTGCTGCTGCCGTCTGCTGTTGTATGGGACCTCTTCCCTGGCAAATCCTACCATCCTAGTTCCATGGGTGCTGGGCACAGGCAAATCCTGCTGCTGCCGTCTCTGCTGTTCCACGGGTTCTGTGCCCTGGCAATAGAATGGCTGATGCTGATGCCACCTCTGCATTGCCACAGACTCTGTGCCCTGGCCATTCAATCTATGCTGCTGATGCCACCTCTGCTCTGCCAGGGGTACTGTGCCCAGGCAATCCGATGTCTGCTTCTGCTGCCTCTGGTGTGCCATGGGTTCTTTGCCTCAGCAATCCAATGTCCGCTTCTGCTGCCTCTGCTGTGCCACGGGTTCTGTGCCCAGGCAAATCAATGTCAGCTGCTGCTGCCAATGCTGCCTCTGCTGTCTGTGCCATGGATTCTGTGCCCCGGAAATCCAATGTCCGCTTCTGCTGCGCCACAGGTTCTGTGACTGGGCAATCCAATGTCTGCTGCTGCTGCCAATGCTGCCTCTGTTGTCTGTGCCATGGGTTCTGTGCCCCGACAATTCAATGTCCGCTGCTGAGGCTGCCACAGCTGTGCCATGGGTATTGTGGCCCAGCAATGTAATTTCTGTTGCTGCTGAGGCTGCCACTGCTGTGCCAGTGGTACTGTGCCCTGTCAATCGAATTTCCACTGCTACTGCCTCTGCTGATGCCGCCTCTGCTGTGCTATGGGCTCTGTGCCCTGGCAATCCAATGTCGTCTCCTGCTGCTGGTACTGCACATCAGCCATTTTCTCCTCACTCTTGAAGATGGACATAGCTCGGATGAGTGCACCGGCGGGTGGGGGCTGGGTGGGTGTCCACGAGATTCACCACTGGGCAAGGCTTGCCTAATTTGCAGAAGAGCTTGCCGAGATCCACGAGTAGGTTGCAAGTCTGCAATGCCCGGCCAAGTAGGGGTGCCAGCCACCAAGCCCTGGCCAGGCCTCTGCCGCTGCTCCACCGATGCCAGTCAGCCTGCAACACTTAACCAAGTAGGGGTGCCAGCCACTCCAGCCCCTGGACCCACCGTCAGGGTTTTGGGGCCTACGTTCCAGGCAGGGAGGGCTGTTGTTCCACTACATTGTCTGCAAGTGCCTCAATGATATCAACCAGCCTGTAACGCCTGGCCAAGAAGGGGTGCCAGCCATCAAGCTCCATCCCATATCAAGACCACAACTAGTGCTGAATTGAGCAATCACAGAGAAAGCATTTTTGTTGGAAACAGACCATTCATCTCTGCTCACGCAATGAAGAAACGTAATATATTTTTACTATTTGGCTAGTTCACATTCAGTAATTGCCATTGTTTGGTACTTCTGGCAATTCTTCCTATACAGGAGCAGCCGCACACCCTGTGACATTCCTTACATACTGCTTATGTTTGCTTGTGTATGATCACAAGCTCACCATGCAACTTTCATCATTTCCTGTCTTCGTCCTTGGTTTGACTCCTTGTAAACTGTGTTTTGATTGGTGTATTTCAAGCCCTGGATGGGCCTCTTCCACTGCTCCACGGATGCCGGACAGTCTGCAACACCCGGCCAAGTGGGGTGCCAGCCACCAAGCCCTGGCCAGGCCTCTGCCACTGCTCCACCGATGCCAGCCAGCCTGAAACACCTGGCCAAGTAGGGATGCCTGCCATTCCAGCCCCAGGACACACCATCAGGGTTCTGGGCCTACGTTCCAGGCAGGGAGGGCTGTCCAGTCCATCCACTTCATCCAGGAGCTGCCACTCCTGTCCCAGGACCCACCATCAGGGTTCTGGGGCCGTCATTCCACCGCATCAAGAAACAGCCAGCCACTCCAGCCCCAGGACCCACCATCAGGGTTCTGGGGCCTGTGTTACAGGCAGGGAGGGCTGTCATTCCACTTCAGTCTAAGGACCCACCATCAGGGTTCTGGGGCCATCATTCTGCTCACGGGGAGCTGTCATTCCACCACATCAAGAAGCAGTCACTCCAGCCCCAGGAGTCACCATCAGGGTTCTAGGGCCTACGTTACAGTCAAGAGGAGCTATCATTCCATGGCATGCCATAGGTTCTGTGCCCTGGCAATCCACTGTCTACTTCTGCTGCCTCTGTTGTGCCATGGGTTCTGTGCCCCTGCACTCAAATGTCCTCTTCTGCTGCCTCTGCTGTGCCATGGGTTCTGTGCCCCAACAATACAATGTCCTCTTCTGCTGCTTCTGCTGTGTCACGGGTTCTGCTACCAGCGAATCCAATGTCTTCCGCTGCTCCACTGATGCCTGGCAGCCTGCAATGCTCGACTAAGTAGTGGTGCCCGGCCAGTCACTAAGCCCCAAGTCTTTCCGGCCTCTGCTGCTGTCTCTAGATCTCAGCCAGACAGCCATGCCCCCACAGGAACCCCCGGGAGCCAAGCACTGAGCCTGCCTGTCCAGGCAAACCGGGGTGCTAAGCCCCAAGCCTTCCAGGTCTCTGCTGCTGCTGTGTCTCTGATGGCCTGCCATGCCCCCAGGGGCACCCTTGTAGCACCCCAAGCCTCCGTCATGGCTGAACTTTCCGAACATTTGGGGGGGAGGGGGACTTCATGGGACCAAACCCATGAACCCGAACTAAGTTTTCTGACCGAAAGATCAAATGGCTGAACATCCAAACCCCATTCTGTTTACACATCCCTATTTGTTATACAGAAAAGATTGGTAGGTAGCATCTGCAAGAGAGCACTCTTGGCCAACCACAGGGATCACAGTAGAGCATGGTAGTAAAGACGATCTTTCAAATATGTGGGACTGGGCCATTTAGGGCTTTAAAGTTTAGAACCAGCATCTTGAATTGTGCCTGGAAAGTTAGAGGAAGCCAGTGTAGACTAAAAAGCACAGGTGTAATGTGCCCATGGTGGCTGGCTGAGGCTGCTGGGAGATTACTTTTTGCACAGCTACACTTCATAAGTTTTTTTTAGGGTTTTCCTCATTTGTTTACCTAATTCAACTTGCAGCACCTTTAGCAAAACAGAAGCTTCTCCATGAGGGAAACAGAGATCTACCATCTGTTACACTTGCCTATATACTCTACCTCATAGGGGACATGCATGTGCTCATTCATCAAGTTTTATGACTACCAGTAAAGCAAACTGGTACCCCTGTCTTCAGCTCTGGTGCTTTTTCTCCTCTAACACTCAATAACGTAAACAGTTGCTGACCTCGAAGAGCAACATCTCCAGCCAGTGAGAGAGTTTTAGAAGATATTAAAGCACCTAGGATTAGACAGATAACAATCTTCTGCTGCATGCGTTTTAGCCATGAACAGTGCTTTCTATTCTCAACACACATTTATTTTTCAGGTGGTAAATCCACTGAGTGGCAGCTCCCCATCCAGAAACAAGTGTTTACAATTTTCCTTTTTGACAGGAAGCAGTATTTTCTCATTTTGTCTCATCATATCCTTGCACTGCAAATGACATAACGATAATGAATCACACTGTTTGTAGTGCAGTGACATGACTTGACTAAATAATGGAAACAGAGTTCTCCCAGGAAGGCTGAGAGTTGTAAGTCTTACATGCAGCTGGGGAAATGAACAGGCAATTTATTGAGGCTTGACAGGTGAACTTTTCAGCAACCGGGTATGGGAGGGAAGGAGGGAAGTGGAAAGAGATACATAAATGGGAGGTGCTGGGCCCACAGCAGAACATACTTATCTGACGGTATTATGCAACCCATAGACCATGGATGGGAAACCTCAGACTCTGGGGTCAAATGTAGGACTGAAACGAAATTTTCTGAAAACTTCAGAATTTGCCGAATATTAAGGTTTTCAGTTTGGAAAGGCCAAATTCCAAAGTTCCGAGAACCAAGGCCGTTATTTGGAAAACTTTGGGAAACTTCGGAAACCTCTGCACGTCAGGGGCTGGTGGACAGTTGAGCTTCTTCTGGAAATGAAACTTAGTGCCATATATGGTAGGAGGGGTGTATGGGAGGGAACAATTGAGTGATGGTAAACCAGGTGGCAAGTTTTGATTGACTGGCCAGCTTTTGAATTGGCTGGCAGAGAAAATAAAAGTGTCTGCACTGCAACCATTTTGTCCATTCTCTTTGGTGAATTTGGCTGCACTGCATGCTATGGTGCTGCTGGATCTGTAAGTAATCATCTCGGGGGGGAGAAGGGTGCTGTGCCTGGCCTGGCATGGTATGGTTTGCCTGGCCTGTCCATAAGGCCAATGCTGGGGGATGGGGGTTATATTACCCTCTACCATGCCATGCAGTTTTTTAAAAGAAATATATAATTGGGTGCCGCATTGCTGCCTGCTGCTTACTTGGCACCATGAGGAGGGATCTCCTTGCCTGGCTCCACTTCCCAAGTTTGCTTGGTCTGTTCAAGTTATCTTTGCCACAATGCCATGCTGAGGAAGAGGGTGCCCCTGAAGGGGGAGGGGTTTTAATGTCTGGTTTCTTAATTACGTGGCTGCTGCGGGGGCCTGTGCTTGCTGACTTTTTTTGGTGGGATTTATTTCTCCATTCAATTGCAGACTGTTTTACAGGGTTGTGTGTGTTGTCTAGGCAGTGGCATGGCACACAACAGAGTCTAATTGATTCATTGTAATGTGTAATCTCTACTGTTCTGCCAGCTGCTTGGCACCATGAGACCAGAGTCAGACTGGGATCTCTCTGCCTGGCTTCACTTACTGAGTTTGCTTGGTCAGTTCAAGTTACCATTGTCACAATGCCATGTCAAGGAAGGGTTCGGGGTGTGTGTGAATGTCCGGCTTCTTAATTTTGTGACTGCTGCTGGCTTTTTTTTTGGTGGGATTTATTTCTCCGTTCAGTTGCAGACTATTTTGTGGGGGTGGTTGTATTCTTGAGCAAATGGTCCTTGCTAGCCTGCATTTTTGTGCACTGCTTGGTTGGCATAATGATAAAGTGGGTGCACTCGCATGCTGTGGGTACACTACTGTTGGATTTTGGGGGGATTCTGCAAGCAGTTGCACTTTTGGGGGGGTTGTCTTCTGGAGTGATTGTTCCACTCTTGCTAACCTAGTTTACTTGGGTAGTGCTTTTCTGGTCTGGGTAGTGCTTTTCTGAAGTTTCCTAAGTTTTCGGAGGTCCAGAATTCCGAATCTGTGTTTTGAAACTTCAGAAACAGCGCCGAAGGGACACCGAGTACTCAGGCCGACTATTCAGAACTTCAGTATTCAGCCCAAGTACTTGGAATGACTATTTGGTGTAGCCCTAGTCAAATGCGGCCCTGAGGAAAAAAATTATGTGGTCGCTTTCCAGTTCCTGGATCTCATCCCTGTATTCTGTTAGTACAACAAAGCAATGAAAAACTGAGCACAGGTTAAGTGAGCTCCTGAAGAGCCCTGCCACTCTGGGTGTCTTTAGACATAACAGTGTTCTGTAACACACTGTCCTACCGTTACAGACTTTAGACATAGCATCAACACAGTGTTCCCCCTGGATTCTATTAGTACAGCAAAGCACTGAAAAACTGAGCACAGGTTAAGTGAGATCCTGAAGAACCCTGCCACTCTGGGTGTCTAGACATAATGCTGTTCAGTGTTCTGTAACACAGTGTCCTACCTAGGGATGTGCGAACAGAATGCGGTTCGGATATTCGGTTGTTCGGTTCGAAAACCGAGTTCGGGTTCAGTTGCTCAGTTCAGCGGAGTTCAGTTCAGCCGAACATTACTGAACATTTGAAATAGCGCTATTGGTACCGATATCGATACCGATTTTTTTCAGTATCGATATCATTTGGCCCTGAGACTACCCCTGGTCTCCACCACTGGTGCCAGGAAGTCTGCTCCTCAGCTGCCTCCCCCTTCCAGTCACGTTTTTTCCCGCCCCGAACTCATCCGAACTCACCCAAACATGACCGAACTGTTTGGTCGTTTTCGAGTTTGGTTTGGACGTCCAAACAGACTGAGTTCGGTCTGAACTCTGAACATTCGAACCGCGTTCGCACATCCCTAGTCCTACCGTTACAGTGTTTAGACATACCGTCAACACAGTGTTCACCCATAACACTGATTAAACTGTCAAGACTTGGCAGTTGTTCACTTCCAGTGTATGGGGTGAACACTGTGTTGACGGTATGTCTAAACACTGTAATGGCAGGACACTGTGTTAAAGAACACTGAACAGCATTATGTCTAAAGACACCCATAAGGGTTGTGCCAGGCCTGATGCAATTATGATTGGCCTGTGTTCAGACCAAAGTCCAACCCAAACAGGGCTGTGGCTTGAAATCCATGTCCATCCTCTTCCTTATTCCTAATGATTGCCAATCTTTTTCACACAGCAACCATTTTTTCCACATACCACCTTCTGCTAAAGCCATTCCTGGACATATAGTGGATCTTGGAGAATGGGTTGTGGTTAGAACTGAGGCGAGAATGAGTGTCTCTGTACAATCAGGAACTACCTTTTCAGGAGCACTTGCGACCATTCATTGGTGTTTCCTCACTATCCATTGAATCCACACTTTCACTGTTGTTGAGATCGGCAGCTGTGATTGTCTGCAATTTTCCAGTAATTTTTGTGATTTGGGGTATTTTTGGTAATTTTCAATAATGTTCAGTATTTTTTGGTACTTTGTGGTATTTTTCTCCAGTTAGTTTCTTGTGTTTTTGTCAGTTTCCAATGCCTTACGACAGCTTCCAGCATCACAATGCGGAAAACAAGGGCTAGCCCTTGAAATATACCAATCAAAACACAGTTTACAAGGAGTCAAACCAACGACCAACAAGGGAAATGATGAAAGTTGCATAGTGTGCTTGCGATCATACACAAGCAAACATAAGCAGTATGTAAGGAACGTCACATGGTGTGCGGCTGCTCCTGCCAAGGAAGAATTGCCAGAAGTACCAAATAGTGGCAATTACTGAATGTGAACTAGCCAAATAGTGAAAAATATGCTAAGTTTCTTCATTGCATGAGCACAGGCGAATGGTCTGTTTCCAACGGAAATAGCTTTCTCTGTGATTGCTCGATTCAGCACTAGTTGTGGTCTTGAGTATTGGGATGGATCTTGGGTATTCTCTCAGAAGGGGTAATGTCTTCAGCTTCCTCAGCCAGCCCAAAAGTTTGTTTCTGTAGACGTCAGCCAGCTTCTTCATCCATCAATGTGGATCTGCAAAGATGCAGATGTTCTCTCTAGAGAATGTGGATAATGCCAGTGCCTGGGCAGAAATCACACTGAAATGAATGGGATTCATGCTATGCTGCAGACCCCTGCACAGAACTATTGCTCTCACAGACTCCCTCACCATAACAAAATGAGCATAAGAAAGACAGATTCCTACTGATTACAAAGTCCGTGATCACAAACTAGAGATAGAAATAGGTAGATGACACACAGCGCAATCCACGTCCAGAGAGGAGTGACTGAAATGCCACTTTCTGTTTCACTGTCCTAATCAAGAGAAAGTGATGGCCTCAGATTTTGAGGGACTGTACAAGTACATAAAGTAACTAATAGAAACTGTGCTCAGTCCTGGGAAAAGGGAGAAATATGCCTTAGACTCAGCTTGGGCCACAGGCCTCTGTAGCAATGTAAAGTCTTACCGAGTCCATAAAGTCTTTCCTTCCTTGATCTGCAGAATAGGTGATGAAACTATCTGTTGTATAAGAATGCAAACCATAAATGAGTGCATAGGAAAGGGAGGTGGGGAGAGGAATGTTGCCATCTACATATAGGAGTCATATCCCTATGTTATTATTTATGGAAATTCATGAAAAGAGATTCATGAAGGTATTTTCCAATTGACAGAACACTAATTTTGAGCTGATGGCATGTAACATAATGCAGGCACCAGAGCCAAGGGGTGATGAGATGAGATGTTACTCATGTAATTAATAATCCCTGACAGCTGCCAGTGTCAGAGAGCAAAGGGCCTCCATCTCTACATATGAAGCAACTACAAAGTTTTCAAAGAAATCTGGTCAAAGATTACAGTCTGTGCGGAGTGTCTGGAGATATCAGCATAGTGTTTTGTCTGACAAAGGGTGGAGTTGAAGCAATCAAAAGCAAATTAAAGTTGAAGAATTGTTTAGGGAATGGTATCCCCTCTAAATAAACAAAGCTACTAAGGCATGAAAAAATGGTCAACGGCTCCGTCCTAAGCTGTATTTACAACAGCTCCTAAGAGTACTTACAAAGGTATAACAATGATCATTTCTTATTACCAGTCCCCAAGAAATGTGTGTCAAATGTTAGTACAAACAGCAACATATGGAGAAGGATTCTCTGGTGGAAATTTTCATCCACTTTTATATGTTTTATTTTTTATAGTATGATACAGTGTTTAATGTTTATCTTGTGTTGGAAGCTGCCGTAGGCATAGGGGGTGGCATATAAATGGAATAAAATAAATAAAAATAAATAAATAAATAAATAAATAAATGAAATTAATCCAAAATTTTGAAGTCATTAAATATTCAAATTTTCTAATTTCTTTCTCCAAGAAATTCTGATACAGAGTTTTTGACCCTTCTGGTTTCTGGTCTATGCTCAATCTCGTAATTAATCCTCTACGATCAGCCAGAAGGCTTCCGATTGCTCTCCCAGTTTGAGAGTCTTACTTTAGCGGATTGTATGCCGATAGGGGCATCACCTCAGATGACTGTGGGGGCACGGGCCCCGATACTGCCTTGGGCAGCTGGCGACCAGATGATTTCGCAGTATCTAAAATCTATGACTGTATAATGGCCCTTAAGCGAGGCAAGACAGCAGGACCGGAAAATATATCAGCAGAAATGTTACAGGCATCCCCTAGTTGGTGGGCTAAAATATTATCAGCGGTATTCCTTGCTGTAAGCAATGCCAATATTGTGCCTCATTCATGGATACAAAGCACTATTGTCCCAATCTTTAAAAAAGGGAAAACCACAGATGTTACCGCTTATCTTCCTATAAGCCTTCTGGCAGTGATAGGGAAATTATATGCCAAGGTTTTGTATACTTTCTTGGAGAACTGGGCAGAGGAAGGGGACATTATCCCTAGGGAACAATTTGATTTTAGGAAGGGCAAATCAACCATAGATTGCTGTTACATCTTACAGCATGTTGTATTCAAGTACTGGAAGATTAGGAAAGGCAGTCTGTAATTGGCCTTCCTTGACTTAACCAAGGCCTTTGACACAGTGCCAAGGGACAGACCGTTGGGCCAAGTTGAGGGCCCGGGGAGTTGAGGGTAAGCTATTAGCAGCGATCTTTCAGCTCCACTCCAATAATGAGGCTCGTATTAAGACATCATCGGGATATGGTAGGTTCGTCCCTATTAGGAGAGGCGTTTGCCAGGGGGGGTGTGCTGGCACCCCTCCTCTTTAATTTATATCTTTCCAACATAACTCATATTATTGGATCAGTGGATACTCATCCACCTAAAATTGATGGGGGGTGCTCTTTCCTTTCTTCAGTTCGCAGATGACCTGGTCCTGATTTCTAAAACTGAGATTGGATTACGGCGAACTGTACATACGTTTTCCCAGTATTGTGCTACCAATGGTTTAGAGATCAGTGCCCAAAAGTCAAAGATAATGGTCTTTGGTAAATGAACTTGTTCTCGGAGGTGGAAGATGGAGGCAGGGGAGTTTGAGATGGTAGCCTCCTTTAACTACCTAGGAGTGACCTTTAGTAATAGGGGCACCTGGAACCAACATCTCCAGGTTAGAGCTAATAAAGCTCAGCGGGCAGCCCAGGCCCTAAATAGGGCCATAAATAATTCAAAGGGGATCCCAGTATCGGACTTTATGAGAGTATACTCTTCTAAAGTCCCTCCGGTAGCCATTTTTGGCTCAGAAATTATACCAAATCCCAATTTGGCAACTTTGGAGAAGGTGCAAAATACCTTCCTCCAGCGTGTGTTGAAAGCTGGCCCAAATATTCCTGGGGCCATAGCGAGAGTGGAATTGGGACTGTGCTCGTTGGCGACAAGTTCTAAGCTTCGGTATGTAAGGTACTGGCTTCGACTTTTGGCACGCCAGGACACTGACCTTGCTCTCCAATGCTTAAGGGAAGAATTATGTGAATCAGGGCCAAGGGGATACCCATGACTGCTATACCTGGGTATGTTGATTAGGGCCTGGGGGTTCTCCTTTGAATATTTTATAGGCAGAAGTTTACCAGCTATCAGGGCAGAAATTTTGCTGAGGGCAAGGGGCGTGGCCCAGCAGGAAGACCTATCTATCACTATAGAAGGTGGCTCCCAGGCTTGCAGATTATAAAAAGACAGTGGAGTTTGAGCCATATTTGGATCTCCTCACCTTCCCAAAACTCCGTCGATGGTACACATTACTCCGCTTTCAGCTTGTGCCATCGGCAGTAGTGGAAGGCAGGTTTAAGCAGCTAGCATTCCAGAAGAGATGCTGCACTTGTAGCCTTCAAGAGGTTGAAACAATAGAGCATATCCTATTGCGCTGCCCTTACTATTTCTCGTTGAGGGCAGTGTGGGTGGGACCTCTGTTGCCCAACCACCCTGATTATGATTTGGGGAGGTGTTATATGTTCTTTTTGGCTCTAAAAGGGAAGGAGGAATTGTTGGCCCTGGCTATTTAAGTTTTTTTGGTGGGCAAAAGAAGGAAGCAAATCCTTGGAAGATTGGATGCGCTTCGGCCTGAGTGCGCTCAAAACCTCTGAGATCGATGCATAGTCCATATCGAGCCCAGTGCTCCCAATAAGATTTAACCAAGAAGAGATTAGTGATCCACCAAAATCAATGACTGGGATCATCCTTTGGAGCCTGTCTCCACCTCTGCCTGCCTTTTGTGCTGTGGTATGCTTATATTTCGAACTGTGGTTTCAGACACTTGTCCTATTTGCCTTCGTTCATTGGTTTTTGGGGTACAGTGGACAGTATTTTGACAGGTTCTAAATACTGGCTATGTATGAGAGAAACCGTGATTATCAAATATATGACCCTTATGGATGGGATATGTTATGGTGGAATTGTCATTTAAAGGAAAATGCTGTCTATTTCGGAACAGTTGGAAGTTTAAAATTATATACAATCTTTTGTATGCAAATGCTGATGTTTGTGTTTGTATGTTTGTTTGTTGTTTAAATGTGGGCTACAGCGAAAGCTAGAGCCGTCAATAAGATTCAAATTCAAATACTGAGTTTTCATCCCAAACTTGGGCAAAAATTAATCATGAAATAAAGAACGGGAATTCTGTTCATGAAACAATCCTAATTACTACACAATAGACACTTCAAGCTGTTAGCAGTTGCTATTTAATTCCAAAATCTCACTCTCTTTGGTTACCACTGCTCAGGTTATGTCACCCATGCACACATAACAATATACCTGGATCAAGTAATCCCATTGACACACACTTGGTTGTTGTTTAAATAATGTACTGCTACTTTTACATGATCAGTGGTCAAGAATCTGCCTCTTTATGATTTAAAATAAAAAAGAGAGGAATATTCCATATTGGTGGATAATGATGTGAGTGTGATTATCCTGTATGCACATCTCTTGCTATGATGCTTATGCAAAGTGCATTTGTTAATAATCCATAGCTCCATCAGCATGTTGTGCGCCAGCATGTTGTTCATGTTATAAAAATAAAAGTCAGTCTTCATGGTATTAATGATGATTGACTGAGATATCATTATTGCTGTAGTTCCAGTTATATTGCTTACTTTAGGCCAATCTTCACCCAGCACGTTTCTGCTTTTAAGCAGAATGTATTGCCCTCCCCCCCCACCCCGCCACAAGCCCAACAGAACAAAAGATACAATTTGTTTGGATATAACATGGCAGCAACTCTTTATTAACATAACCAATATCCAGTCAATCGAATAGCAAAGGTACTGTGCAAAGGAGTGGAGTTTATAAGAAACTCCCTGAAAGGACGTATGTCATTCCCCCCACAGTCCAGACAACTTTAAGTGGGACATAACCCAGGCCTAAGCCTTATCACAGGTAAATACCTGGAACTGGAGAATAAGGGCATCTGAAACACTCACCAGGCCACCCAGTCTGGCTAAGCTTCCCAGAAGCCCCTGATTCTGGGGTGTTATGTCCGCAGTGCCACGAGACCCTGCATGTCACACCCGAAACTCACCTAAAAGCAGTGTTCCAGAAATCCTCTACTGTGTCTAGAGCTGTCCAAGTTCAAGTTCTACTGTCTAGAGCTGTCCAGTTAATGACTGAGCACTGTACCCAACTGCCACAGGGGAAATCGGCTAAGACAAATTACCACCCCCCACCCCAAACTGGATACTAAAGTGAGCTGCCAAACTTTCAGCAATGCCATTTAAATATATATTATTACCTTTTCTGGAAAGTTGAACACCATCCCTCCAGAAGAGTGACGGATCCAAAAAACAGATCCTGGACAGTTTGATAATGTTGCCTCCCATTGACGTGACCCATTTGCCAATGGTGTTATTCACCTTCTTATGTGCCTTGCCCACTTTGCTTGGGTAACAGGTATAATTCCATGACCACCTGGGTAACATGTTAACCCATAGAAATTTTACAGCTGGGGCCAGTCACTTAATTTCCCACAAATCAAAAACAACAGATTAGACGAGGTTGAACCCTGCCATTGCTGGCAAGTCATTTTCTCCCAAATGTATTATAAACACATCAGGAAGAAAACCACTCAACCTTGACTTCAACCATGAAAGCAATTGCTTCTACCGCATTCCCCAGAATCCAAACCAGGTGATATCCACGCACTAGTCAAGCCCCAAGTTGGGGGCTCACTGCTGCTGGCATACCTCAGAGTACCCCCAGAACACAATGCTGTGCCCCATGATCCAAACGTGTTTTCGGAAAATGGCAGTGGGCAGGGCAGCAGCTGTGCAACTGAAAAAGAAAAACAACAAATGTTTAAAAAAAATTGCCAAATTTATTACTATTAATTAACATCTAACATAACACCTGTATAACTGAGACTGACAATAGACTTGGATTTCACTCCCTGAAAAGCCAGCCATTGCTTCTGTGGTGGCCACGCCTATTCTAAAAGAATGTGTGCCAAATTCCTTATGGTCCAAACCCACAACCCAAATGTCTTTACAAAACTGCAACAAATTGGTAATGTGTAAGTGGTATGCTGTTAGAATGAACAAATTGGGGAGCACAGCCATCTGGCTTAATACTCAAAATACTCTTGCATCTCTCTCATTGGGCAAAGCACAGCATTGCTAGATGCCTGCAAGACTAAGGACAACGTGTGACCTTTGATCATTCTTGGAGTGCCTAATATACAGACACACCGCCTTACCATCTCAACTAACATCCTGCACCCTTAAAGCATGTCCCACTGCTCCCGTTCTAGATAAGACTACTAGCTCACCTACCCTCAAAGCCCCCAAAAAGGCAGTCCAAAAGGCATCCCTAATCAAAATAACCTCATTCCAGTGGAAGCAAGTGAGGGAAAGACAAACCAAGATCCTTTCTAACACCTCCGGGATAACAGGGTGGCGCATATCCATCGAAGGAGCCTGCTCTCTATACCATCCCTCCATTTTCCTTATTATATGACAACCTGGACAAGGATCCCACTGACGACTAAGCTTAGCATAGAAAGAACTGGCTGCCAAACATCCTGCTATAGTCTTTGCCGTCAAGACCCTCCTGTAAAGAAAAAGGGCAAATTGCAAACTTGCTCTTCAATCAGAGATGACCCCATGTGAAAACCAAGGCCATGCCTAAAACTATTAAACTCCTCAAACCATCCACGGTAACCTTTTTGTTTAGCTGGAGCCAAAGATCCGATCACTGCCTTGTTTATTTCTTGGTTCCAAGGTTCCAAAGGTAGGCCGGGATCCGAATTGGTTCCTCATCTGCCTCAGGTGCCAGCTGTCTGAAATAACTTTTCTGAAAAGGAGACAGTGTCAGCTATGGAGTTGTCAACCCCAGGAACATGCCTTGTGCTGAACAAGATGTGCCCCTCAAACAACTGCTCCCCAATGCTCTAACCAAGTGCATCATCCTCAGGGACTTAGAGTTGACAACATAGAGTTGACAACATGCACTACAGACATGTCACACCAAAACCAGACACACCTATCTCAAAATGTATTTACCATTCCAAATGTGCACCACCATCACAAGAGGAAACAGCTTCAAAAAGGTCAAGTCCCTCAGAATTCCAGAAGCTTTGTAGTCAGATGGCCAAGGCTCTGCACAGCAAGACCCTTTGTAGAAGACTCCGAAACCAAAGACACCGACAGCGTCAGAGTGAACCTGTAAATTGGCATTCAACAGCAAGTCCTCCCTCCAAAATGAAATGCCAATTAACTCTATCAAAAATCGGAGCCAGACTGACACATCCTCCTGAATGTCATTATTAATTCTGACCCACTGATGCAGGGCACGAACACCAGATGATGCTTGATACATTCCGGCTAGAAACACACGGCCAGGCGCAACCACCTTGCATGTGAAGTTCAAGGAGCCGAGCAAAGACTGCAGCTCGCACAGTGTGGCTTTCCTGAAAGTCATCACTCTCATGCTCAACTTCCAGGAGTCTCAATTTACCAACCGGCAGCCTAGAAAAACCTCATAAAGTATCAAGGTCAATCCCCATGTATGTGATGACCTCTCAACCAGTCTCTCTATTTTTTCTTCACCCAGCGGAACACCCAACTCTGCTTCTACTTCCTGAAAGGTCAACAACAGGCCTATGCAATTCAGCGAGTTGTGGTGCCCCACAAATAAAATATCATCCAGATAATGGGACACGTGCATCCCCTGCCCACTGGCACACAGCCCATTCCAACATACATGGCTAAAAGCTTCAAATGCTGCACAAGAAATAGAACAACCCATAGGCATGGCTTTGTCGAAGAAAAAGGAACAATCAAACATGAAACCCAACAGGTTGAAATCAGCAGGATGAATGGGAAGCAGGTGGAAAGCTAATTTAATATTGCACTTTGCTAAAAGGTGCCCTGGCAGCAGCTCCTCACCATCCTAACCGCTGAATTGAAAGAAGAGTAATGCACTAAACAAATAGTAGGATCGATGGCACCATTCACCGAACCTCCCTTAGGGTACGACAAATGATGTATCTCAGCCTAAACTCTCCTGGAACCTTTTTAGGCACAATACCCAGGGGAGACACCCTCAAATTTGAGAAAGGTGGTTCAAGAAACAGACCAGCCACCCTGCCCTCAGAAACTTCTTTATCTATCTTAATCTGGGCCATGTATTCCAAGTCACTTAAAGACAACAGATTGGGAGACCGCAAAGGAACATGCTCCCCATTAAAAGGAATTTGAAACCTGTAACAAATAAACTGCATCCTTCAGGGAAGGATAACCTACCAGCCATTTCTTCAAAATATCCAACTTAATTGAAGTTGAGGCCCTTACTCTGAGAGGAACCCGCTGCTGCAGAGGCTCTTCTAGCTCCAGCTGAACCACCCCCATGGCCCGTTCCTTTGGCCTGCTTAGCCCTGGGACAATAAACTGCTGCATGGTGCCCCAAGCATGAAGTGCATTCGTGCCTAAACTTATAGGCTGCATGAAAACATTTACCTTTTGATTAAGGTCCCAACGTGCCAGGCTACCAGCAGACAAGTTGCCTGCCTCAGTGCTCTCTACCTTAGATTTATTGCAGAAAGTTTCATTAAAACATGCCCACAATCTGCCCTTACCTAGGTCCCACTCTGTTCCCCAACATGCAAGATCCCACTTCATGTTAGGATTAACTGAAACTCTCACCCTGAACGTTTCATCATATCTGACCCACCCTGAGTCCTGAAATGTCTTGAATGCCCAATCAACAATATCAAAATACTTGAGCATCAATGATGCTCTCCAGGGTTGGGTTTGTATAATCACCCTCATGTAGATAGTGTATCCGGATACCCAATTACTCCAGTTCCTATCTGACTTAAGTTTTGTTTTTGTTTTTTTCCCTCATCCCTTTTCTTCACTTTATCATTCAGATCAAGGATGGACTCCCTAAAAAGGAGAGCAAAGATATCGAGGTATTTCCCCTTCCCAGTTTCACGAGTAGATTGGAGATGGTGCTCTCCCAGTGGTGCAGACACTTCAGCATATTGAATCATGTACCCCACAAACTGCTGTGGATGCACGTCAACACCCTCTTGGACATTCTGTACCACACCCACAGTAGCAGTCTTCTGAGCAGAGGATCCTGCACTTTGCCAGACCCCAGCACAGTTGGAAACCATACCAGTAAAGGGTGGGGACCGTGGAGCCCAGTGACCACTCTGGATAGCCGACCTTCAAAGCTTCCACCCCGTGCCATCCCAGTGAAACCCCTGGGCAGAATCCCCAGCATTGGAATTCCCTTGGGTGGCAGCAGCACCAAAGGGGAATATTGGGTCACCCACCCCTACAGCAACAGCCTGACTGGATGGTGCTGCACCAGACCCATTATCAGACATATTAGGGACCCCCATACCCCTGCTGCTGGTATGGGATCACCCCCTCCACTGCCAACTCAACAACCAGTGGCTGACTCCCAGCAGCTGCCTATACTCCTCCACCTTCACCATGGCTCTTCTACAGTTTCTCAATCCTGCCCACAAGGCCCCTCACCAGGGCTGTCATCTTACTGTCTTCTGTAGGCCTGGAAGCAGAAACAACATTCACCTTCCCCCGAGGACCCCCGAGCAAGCTGGCCCCTGGGAGCTCCCCCAGCCGAGGAATCTCTGCTGGGCCCAGGCACCTCACGCAGCAACACTTCTTCCACAGAGCAAGGCTCCCGGCACAATCCAGTCCCCCTTCACTGCCTCGGCATGGGGCTTAACCTGGCCCACCTGAAAAAAGGCCACACAAGCCTGTAACTCCTTAATGGTCTGCAACACTTCCGTGTTGTCAGGCTCATTCCCAACCAGCCATGGCTGCATGTCTTTAGTCAGGATAGGCCCAACTGGATGATCCTCCATCTCTGTATGGGGGTCCCGCCTCCTTGGAGGAGCCCTCCTCACTACCAGAGGATTTTACCTTCTTGGCCACTTGCCCCCAACATCAGGTCTTCCCTGTTTTCTCTTGCCACCCCCACCTGCCATGCTTGCCCCCACAATCAGTCTGCATACCGCCTCTGGGCCAATCTGCACCACATGCTGCTCCCTCCACTGCACCACCCTTACATGGCCCTCATCAAATGCCTAGACAGCCACAGGTCCCACAGCAGGAGAACCAACCACTCAGCAGGCTGTTAAGGCCGCTCTATACTTACAGCTGGAGATCAACAGTCTGTTCTTGACTCTCCACCTCCTATCTGCACCACAGCGCACCTCAAGCCGGGCACAACATTTAAACAACAGGAGAAACCTTCACTCTTGTGAGAGCTCCCCTGCCCAAGAAGCTCAGTTCAGTTCATTTATTCAAGTGTGGCAGAAGGCCATTGCAATGAACAAAATTCATATGACACAAAGCAAAAACTATAAACAATATACAAAATACAACCCATAAACAATTTAACATAACAATATAGTCACAATTAAGAACAATAAAACATAAGAGTTTAATCAAATAAGAGTACGACTGGCCCCACTTCCGAGCTTCTCTGCTCCCACAAGCCCCAAAGTGCCCACTTTACCCTTAAAGTAAAAAAGAAAAATCCATTCTGACAGAAAGCCAAATCACTGGCAGAAAGAGTCATACATGCATACAGAAATAAAAGATACAAAACAAGAGCCCCAATTCCAAACTTGAGTTAGAAGGCACCAAAACCATTCCCATCCCATGGATAACCTTAAGAGTGGTCCGGGGTTCCTGAGCCAAGGGAGCTATTCCTAATAGCCCTAAAGCTAATAAAATCTTGCCTGCAATGTACTATTTGCAATAGAAGTCGTGCCAGTAGCTTAACAATCTGAATATCAGAATTATTCAGCAAAAAATCCACCCATGCCTCCTCGCAGTGCCCAGGAAACTTACTGAGTAACGGGGTCCGAAGCTTGTCCCTCATCTTGTCATATAAATGACAATACAGGATCATATGTCCATGAGTTTCAGCATTCAAGTTATCAAAAGGGCAGGTTCTATCCGCGAAAGGAGTTCTCCGTATCCGCCCTTCCAGAACCTGCGACGGGAGGGCATTAACCCTTGCCCTAAAAATTAATCGCTTAGCTCTCAGTGATATATCCGCAGTTAAATAGGCAGCCATTTGGCCTTGTGATGGCACCCAATCCGTATAGGCCCTCATATGTGGCGATTCCCCAGTTCTTCCAATTTTCACCTGCCTACCAATGTCATCAGCTCTTCGCAAAACATCCATCACCACAGCTGATGGTGTTTTATGAACTAGGTAACACTTTGAGAGCCCCATACTCTGAAAATGCTCCTCCACCATTAAAAACCATGGGCTCACATAAGAATCTTGCCTAAGGTCATTCAAGAGTTCTGAAGAGTTAGTGACCTGAATCTTGCACCAATACTTCAGTGCCATTCACAGTGCTACCTGCTGGCAGCTTTGCTGTCCCAGTTCAAGCCTTATGGCCGCATATGGCATACCCCTGGGGTTACCCAAAAGAACTGCAAAGAATTTTGATTGGAGTGCATTCAGATTTTGAGTGGAGAATGGAGCCCAAACTAAAGTAATTGGCATCTGATCTTAGCATTAAAAACTCGAATGGCTGGCTCAATCGCAGCCCTACCCTGCCTGGTAAAAAAGCTAAGAGTAGCACGGGCTGGGTCTTTTGCCGTGATAATAGCCCCAGAGAGATGATTTTTCCAAGCTACTGACCTATGAAAACATAAGCCAAGATACTTTTAAAAAGGGACCTGCGGCACAGGATGGCCATCTATATCCCAATGAAAGGACAGATTCTTACTAGTAAATATGACAATCTTCGATTTATCAAAGTTGATGGAAAGTCTGTTTGAATGACAAAAGGCGGAAAATAATTGTAACTGATGTTTTAGTCCAACGCTCTTTTGGGACAGCAGGACCACATCATCCGCATAGCACAGACAGCTGACTGGTCTAGCTGCTAATTTTGGAGGGGAGCAGTTCGAGGCAGCCACCATGGGAATTACTTCATTTATATAGAAGTTGAATAGAACCAGAGCAAGGACACATCCTTGCCTTACTCCCAAAGAGGTTTTAATTGGAGGCGTGACATGTCCCTGTTCATCCTATAAAGCTCTTCACAACCTCGCTCCCCCCTACCTCTCTGCAATTATCATCCTCCATACTCCAGCCCGTGCACTTCGCTTCTCCTTTGTCCCTTCTCTCACCCTTCCACGCCTTCCCTGCTCCCCTAAGCGCCTTCGTCCCTTCTCACTTGCTGCCCCCCATGCCTGGAACTCCCTCCCTGTCCACATCCGCCTTGCACCCTCCCTTCATACCTTCAAATCTCTCCTTAAAACTCACCTCTTTTGCTCTGCTCTGTCTTACTCTTTATCCTGCTGAGCCACTATTTCCTATACCTATGGTCTGTTTACTCTTATCCTTTCCACATGGACCTGCCTGCTGTCATTCTCATCATAACCAAGCCAAGTACGTGCACTTGAGACCTCACATCTTCATGAACGTTAGACCCCTTGTCTCTCCCTCTGTTCCCCTTCCTATGTCTCTCCCCCAGCTCCTGTCTCTCAGATTGTAAGTCCTAGGGTCAGGGATCGTGTCTATTTTATTACTTTGTAAAGTGCCAGGTACACTGCTGGCACTGTATAAATGTTTGTTAATAATAATAAATCCACCCTAACCATCGGGTATATACACTCACTTAGCAGTTAAGAAACGGCTCTATATTTATAAGGCTCTCTCTGGGAGTAAGATTCCTGGGATAAGACATGATAACTAAGTGGGGAACGATCCTCGATGGACAGCACGGGGACCAGTGGATTGGGTAAATTTGGCTCAGTATCCATCTTGTACCATTTGCCATAAAGGGGACTCAAGGAAGGGATAGCTGTGGCAAGAAGAGACATGATTTCACCAGTGGGTTAACAATGAGTTGGGGATCCTGGGTCTAAAGGTATAACTAATCTGAAGCATAGCCTTGGCTAACCCTGGAATAGGGAAGAAAGCAATCTGTTTCCTATTTCCCAGGGGACAAGCTTATCTGTAGCTACCTTTGTGGTAGATCAAGGCATGTTTAGTCAGACATTTGCCCTATATCAGGGATTTTGCCCTATATTAGGGAAGGTTTGGATTGATTAAAACGATACTTGGCCTTGTTATTTCTAGTGTGACATGTTGACCAAGTAATTTTATTTTAGTAAGCTACCCTGAGGGTGTATTTTTGTATGTATTTTGTATCATATATTTTATGCCTTGCAAGTAGTTGTTATTTTTATGTTTGTTTGTATGTCATTTGGGCCATGACGAGAGCCAGTGCCTGCAATAAACTAAACTAAAAGCATCAGGAAGGACTCAGCGTGGAGCGCCCGAATGAGGCAGAGCAGCCTGCCGTCGACAGAGGTCCTCCGGAGTTTCTTCCAGAGAATCCCCCTGTCGACGGAATCAAAGGCTGCCCTGAGATCCAAAAAGGCCACAAAAAGCTTCCCATTTGCCGCCTTGTATTTGGAAAGCAAATGGGAAAGAACAACATATTGTTCGATGGTCGGGCCTCTTTGGAATCCCGCCTGTTCTGGTGCAATTATTTTTTGTTGGTTCATCCAGGCCACCAGCTTATGCAACAGATATTTTGCGTAAATCTTCCCCACAACACATAATAAGCTGATTGGCCTGTAATTTGCCGGGTCTAACCTAGACCCCTTTTTGTAGATAGGCACAACCAGAGCCTTGCTCCATTCCAGCGGTATCTTAGCTGTATTATTTATGGCAGTAAAAAGTTTGGCCAAAGGAGCAAGCCACCAGCTTTTATGTGCTTTAATAAAATTTATATGTATCAAGTCCAGGCCAGGTGACTTATGGCTACGAAAAGAATCTATCAAAGCCTCCACCTCGGCCTCCAACACTGGCAGCCAGACTGGTAGATCCCTTAGGTTCAAGGCGGGGTCATTCTGAGTCAGTTCTGCTTTGGGCAGATAGTAAAGTCGGCTGAAATATTCATCCCAGACCCCTGGAGTAATAGGCAGGGTCCGCCCCCCAGTCACACCTCTACCCGTCCCATTTACCAGCAACCAAAATTTCTGGGAGTTTTTCTGCTCCACAGCCTGCAAAAGCTCCACCCATTGCCCCTCCACATAAGCTTTCTTAGTTTCTTTGATCAATTTACGGTATTCAGTTTTAAGAGCAGTATACTCCAGCAGGGTCTTTTGAGAAGGGTTCCTCTTATACATCAAAAACAGTGCCTTCAGCCTAGCTTGAAGGTGCCGGCAATCCCTGGAAAACCAGGGTTTATCCCTCCTGATTATTGATCGAGTACCTTCCCAAGTCCAAATGGACTGGCGAACCTCCTCAATAAGTTTTTATTTATTTATTTATTTATTTATTTATTTGATTTTTATACCGCCCCATCCTGCACAGCAGCTCGGGGCGGTTAACAACAATAAAAACCATTTAAAACATTTAAAATACAATTATAAAACATATCAATAAAACAGGGTGGTATAAAAATAAATATACAGGTGGGGGATTAAAAACCCCCCCCCCCTCCCTCCCAAAGGCCTGGGCAAACAGCCAGGTCTTACAGTTCCGCCGAAATGTCAAAAGGCTTGGGGCCAGGCGAGCTTCCTCCGGAAGGGAGTTCCACAGCCGCGGCCCTACCACCGAGAATGCCCGCTCCATCGTGGCCCCCCGCTTAACACGGGGGACCTCCAGGAGGGCACCCCCGGCAGACCGCAGGAGTCGTTCCGGGGCGCGAAGGGCGAGGCGGTCCCTAAGGTAAGAGGGGCCAAGGCCGTATAGGGCTTTATAGATCATTACTAGGACCTTGAACTTGGCCCGGCACACTATCGGCAGCCAGTGCAGCGCTCGGAGCACCGGTGTAATGTGCTCCCGGCGACCCGTCCCCGTAAGAAGACGGGCCGCCGCATTCTGCACCAGCTGCAGCCTCCGGGCCAAGAACAAGGGAAGCCCCACGTAGAGCGCGTTACAGTAGTCGAGCCGCGAGGTGACGAAGGCATGGATGAGGGAGGCCAGGTCCGGGCCAGAGACATACGGACGCAGCCTACGTACCAGATAAAGCTGGCGGAAGGCAGCCTTAGCGACTGCCTCCACCTGCCGCTCCAGCCGCAGGTCTGCGTCCAATATGACCCCCAGACTCCGGACCTGCTGAGCTACAGGGGGGCAAACCCCCCCAACCAGGGGGGCCACCACCCCCTTCGCCCTCCCCACCACCATCACCTCCGTCTTATCTGGGTTGAGCTTCAGTCTGCTCCGCCGCATCCAATCCGCCACGGCCTCCAAACATTGGGATAGCACCGAGACAGCAGGGTCTGGGTCAGTAGAAAACGAGAGGTACAGCTGAGTATCGTCAGCATACTGGTGACATCGCACCCCGAACCCTCTCACGACCTCCCCCAAGGGCTGCATATAGATGTTAAATAATAATGGAGACAAGATCGATCCCTGCGGAACGCCACACGGTAAGGCGCGGGGGCTCGATGTTTCCTCCCCCAGCACCACCCGCTGGCTCCTCCCCGAGAGGAATGAACGGAACCATTCAAGAACAGTCCCGTCCAGATCCCCCAGGTCACGCAGCCGTCTCAACAGCAGCCCATGGTCCACGGTGTCAAAAGCGGCCGAGAGATCTAGCAGGATGAGAAATGTCGAACATCCTGCGTCCATCTCCCGGCGGAGGCGGAGGTCATCCACCAAGGCTACCAACGCCGTCTCGGTGCCATAGCCGGGGCGGAACCCAGATTGAAAAGGGTCAAGGAGCCCGATGTTATCCAGATGACAGGTACCTTTCAATTATTACAGGAGGATCCATAGACTGGAGTAGGTGTTCCCTCCATTCTATCACCACTGGGTGAGCAAGTAGCCCTTCAAGGGCGGCTAGCCACGCCCCTCCCCACCATGGGGCTCTACAGATCTCTCGTTATGATTTCTCTTGAGCCGTCACTGCCTGATCTACCAGCTCGCCGCCAACGGATGCCAGCTGAAGGGTCAAAGGAAAGTGATCTCCCAGGGGGCTAGCACCCACACTAAACTCCATTACATAGTGAAGGGTTGCCGCCGAGACTAGAATATAGTCAACGGTGCTAGAACCTTGACTGTTCACATATGTGAAGTCCCCAGTTAGGTCCCCAAAGCCAGACCCATTTAAGCAGTACAGGTTACAGCTAACTACCAGTTGCGCGAGCCTAATGCCAGAGGCATTAACTTTGGTGTCCTTGGATTCCCTAGGCATAAGCAAGTCAGTCTGCGGAACTTGGGACATATCACAATATGCGCTGATAGCCCGATCATTTGGACCAATCCTGGCATTAAAATCCCCTGTAATAACTAAAACTCCCTGAGGGTACTTAAGGACAGATCTTCAAGAAAATACTCGAAGGAATCCCAGCTAGCCTCTCTAAAGGAGCCTGCATTTCTAGGAGGGATGTAGATCGTGATAACAATCCAGACCAGTTCCCCGATTTTGCCCACAAACCCCAGGACCATCTGTGGTAATGAAACCACAATGAGATCCCTTACAGTAAGCGACTGGGCAATAAAACAGCCCAAGCCACCACATGCCCTCCCTCTAGCATTGTAGGTTACTGCAGGTAAGTCATACGATAGAAACCCATACATCTCAAGCGGGGTCTTGGCCCATGTCTCCTGTACACAAATAATATGGAAATTCCTCACATAAGTAAGAAATTCAGAGTCTGTACCATGCCTGGCTCACCCCGCAATGTTCCATGAGCAGATTGCAATAATGCCGCGGCCAGTCACAAGGCCACAGAGGCATCAGCAGTTGGTAGAACCGCACTTGGAGGCTCATCCCACAATAAGGCGGGTGCAGCCTGAGCATTCAAATCCTGCGAAATCTGCTCCCAGGGAGCGATAAAAGAAGCTGAATCTAATCCCCCTGATAACGGATAATTCACCATCGGAGGCGAGAGACCCTCCCCGGGATCCATACAGGCATCCGTACCATCATCAAATGTCTCCCGGGCAAAAGACCTCGACCTTGGGTCCACAGCCAAGATCTCATCTAAAATAGAATGGCCTGCAAATGTTAGATGAAGCTGGGTGCTTGGGCAATAGTTAATTAGACGTGGACTCAAAACAATGGGAGATTGACAATGGGAAAATTGACCCAGGGAGACTACAGCAAAGGGGGGAGGGGTGGACAGATAAAGCGCAAAAGACGGTATGGGAGAAGAGTGTAGCCTAGGATAGCAGATAGGTGACCTAGGATCCTAGCCTTGGTGTCCCACCTTGGGGGATATCCAAATACCGGGGATGTTATCCTGAACACCAAGGCCTCTAAAACGGGTCTTAAATTACGATCCAGAGCTAACCGACGCCCCTTGTCCTCCATCATCCCACAGGGGTGGGAATTCGAGGCAGCCACTCTTGGAGTTACTGGGGCCACAGCTTGCGGCTCAGTTGATATCTCCCTCCTGTGGTGGAGAGCTTTAAAATTGGCAGAACCATCCTGAGAGGTTTGGAACAAAACCCCCAGTTCTTTCAGTTGGATCTGGACAGTCTGGAGTTTGAGATCTAAATCCTCCACCTGGGCCCAAAACATAGGCTCGATCCTATCTGTCAGTAAGTTCAAGATCCCCCAGAGCAGAGAGTCCATACCATCCAGGTGAGCTGGGAACTTCTGCAGGAGGTGCTCCATAAGATTGCAAACTTCCCAGAGATATACATGGGTCTGCCTCTTCCCCAGCTGTCACTGTTGAACCTCCGGCTTCTAAATGGTCACCGCTAAAAGGTCACCACAGGGCCAGGAGAGACCAAAAAGGGTTCCATGGTCTCACCCTGTTCCCCATTCTCTAGCACCAGAGACTGGTGCAACTTCCCCTCTCCCTCCGGGAGACTGGCCCTTTGTCCATTTGGGAGAAAATCATCCAGCTTGAGCTGCTTCCCTCGTGCCCTGGTAATCACCCCCTGCTTGTCCTTTTTAAACATCGTGGCATATAGTGGCCCACGGTTTTGATCGAGCGAACTTCACCCCAGGAGTGTCAGACACCTCCCCAACCTACAGAACAGTCCAGATCATCCCTCCAAGGGGACAAAATCCAGTCCGGCTTTTCGGTCCTTGTCACCCCTGACCCAGCATCACAGTACTTACAGTTCAAAACACCGGGGAAGAAAAAAGAAGCCACAGGCACAAGGAGGATCGCCCTTCGCCCGGCCCGCACCTAAGGCCACGCGCACAAGGGCACGCCCTTGCGCGCACAGACCTTAGGTGCACTGCCTTGGCGTGCGCCTCCAGTGCCGCCGGGCACTGCAAGCTGATTTAAAGAAAGCAAGCGGGCTGGGCATGCCCCCTCGCAGGTGGAGCAAATCCCCGCAGACGGAGCAGCTGCGACAGTGGCTCCTTCTGTCCTCAGAAATGTTCAGGGTATCCCAGGGCCCCCCCAAGGCCAGTCAGCTATTCCACAAATGAGGGGGCAGAAGCGGGAGGCGAGATCCCCCAAGAAGCTTGAAGTCGGACTGCTCAGTAATCTTTGGGCAGGCCCAGAAAAACCCGGAACTCTCCCATCGGGCTCGCTTAGCAAGGTGGGCAACCCTGCCCCGCTTAAAGGCAGAACAGACTTAATTCATTATGGGTCTTAAACACAAACTATGTATTCTGGAGTAGTCCCACTGAAGCTCACAAGTGGTTTGTGGATTGCAACCCTTGTTTATTTAAATTTACTTAGTAGATTTATGAACTCTTTCTAGCATTAAATATTTATATTTATAATATGCAACAATAGCAACAAGACAGCCCATTTCCTATTGTATTCTTTAGTTTGGACTGGACGTTTTTTACTCTTGACTATTCAGACAATGTTTTGCATCACTTCCAAGGCTGCTTCATTCATAGTCTCACTGCAAGGATACACAGCTTTTTTCTTTAAGTGTTTTCCTTTCAAGTGAATTTTGTACTTTTGAAGACAGGCAGACACTTCACCTCACTGGAAAGCTAAATTCTCCTTCCCCCCCTAAACAGATACATCAAAATAGAGGGAGTGCACAAGGAAAGAATAAAGAATAGATCAGCTTCTATGTTTTTACCAGCTTTGACCTGTCTGTGTCACAGGCCAAGAAAAAGTCCAGCTTTTAAGATGAAGATCTTGGTGCTTTTTCAAATGTAAATGGTAATATAGAAGGAAGTAGAGTGAGGCCTTTAGCTCGTTTAAGCTGTAAAATAGCCATCAGATGAAACAGACTTGACTATAACTTCTGAATTTGAACAAGCAACTCTCTCTTTCTTCCCCGTTTACCCTTCTATGAATTCCAGTTCTGCAGCTTCTACAATATCCATGCTAAAAACTCCTCATCATACAGGACATCCTCTGTTCTTTTCTCTGGTCAGAGGCAAGAGGTCCTTGTGCTCCCATCTAGTGCTGCACTGGGGGGAGTAGATTCAGTAACTAAACCAGTGGTTCCCAAGATTTTGCTTGTGTGACCGGATTTTGAGACTTGAAGAGTGATCCTAGAGCAGCCATACAAACCATACGAAATAACAATCAGGATTGCAACCCCATTCATAGATAGCATTACCATACTTGGAGTCCCAGCCCACAGTTTGGGAAACTGTTCTAAACAATAATAGATTAAGTTTGCTGCTGTTAAGAGGAAGAGTGTGGTTGCCATGTTGGTCCCAAATGTCTCCTGCAGTTAATAAAAATAAGATCCCAGCTTCACATTACTCCAGCAATACGTTATGAGATGATAATAAAAACCCAATAGTGGGTAGAGTTGTTCAAGAATGACCTGCTAGCAGCTGCAATTTTAAATCATTTTATTGCACAGGCATGATGAATTTATGGTTAGACTCAGGAAGGCTGATAACCCTTCCTGCCCTAATCTCTTTGTAGTTATGTTTCCCAAAATTTGTGCAATGCCAAAACATACTGGCTTTCCTGCTATTTTCACAATTTTCCATTATTTCTCACAAGTTGAACTGGGCTGCCACAGGCCAGTCCCATGCCCTGGGTGTTCCCCACATGCACCCTGGGGACTGTGGAGACAAAATATTTACAGCTAAGTGCTGGGAAAGTGCTTGAAATTGCCGTCAAAGTGCTGCAAAATCACCGTAAAACAAGTGCCGGAAAGTGATTTTTAAAAGTCCTCGAAAGCGACAAAAATAAATGAAAAAAAGGTGGAAGCACAGAATCACTGGAAACTAAGTACTGATGTAGAGAAAGGAGGTTTTGCCATGTTGGTCCCAAATATAGGCAATAGAGAGGAAGTAGTAGAGTGATTAAGTTACAGTGATAGGCACAACAACTCTCCGTTAAAAACGGGACTGTTGAAGCCTCGATACTGAGGAAACCTCAAACTGCTTAAGCTACAGTTCTGAAAAAAAAGTCCTAGAAAGTGACAAAAACTCCCGGAGAGTGATTTAAAATATTGGGGGGGAGGGGGATTGGTGGACGTGAGGAATCACTGGAAACTGGCAAAGTACCAACAGACACTCACAAGCACCCCCCAAAAGGTCGGTATTTCCTTTTGGAACAGGAATACACTCACTCATGTCAGCCCTACTCAGCTGGCTTGCCAAACAGCTGATCAGGGGCCCAGACGACCACACTCACCCCAGCTGCCAAACAACTGATCGAGGGGCCCCAGAAGAGTACGCTCACCTGGCCTTGGGTAAGCATGATCCTCCAGCCCACCCAATCAACTGTTTGTCACGCACACGCAGGCTGCACGAGGGCACTCATCCAGGACCCCAATCAGCTGTTGGGTGGGTGGGTGAACGCACTCCTCCGGGCCCACTCTGATTAGCTGTTTGGCAGCAGCCATCCCAGGGGATTGATCATGCTGGATAGTAGGGGTCCGGGAGTCCTGTCTCATGTGGACGTTGGTCAACCCATGCACCAACACAGGCACCAAGAGTTCTTCATGGCTTCAAGGCAGGTTTGTTTAACCAGAATCTCATGTCTCTACATGTTCATACCTGGTGTTCTCATCAATATATGAAAGGCACAGAGGAAGCACAAGCTGCTTACTTGAAAGGAACACTATGCATAGTTCATCAGGTCAGTATTGCTCAGGGATTCTGCATACAACTCATCTTGATGTTCCCAAGTCATAACATCAAGGTAGTCTGCAGTCTTTCTGAAAGTTGTGTTTTATTGTTAATGATAAATGACCAGTGTTTCTTTCCCTTCCTCTTCTTTTTCTTCAATGGAACTGCAGAAAGCACTTTTCTAATCTAAATCCTGAAGGACGGATGAGAGAGATATCACACTTTTCTACCACTACACACAAGTAAATCTAATTTTGTTTATGAATTCATTAATAGTCTGAATGCAGCACAACTGGAAGGTAATAAATATTAGCATAGTTCATTTCCTAAGGAGTGGTGATTTTCAACTTCTGTAGTGGCACAAGTGACACTCAGTGCTATAGTATAAAACACCAAAGGAATACAGTATTATACTTGTTCATGCAAAACCAGTAATAGATGCTGGTATTTTAAATCTTTGGAGGCAGCTGAAAATACCATCTCTGTGCAATTACTTCACTAAATTTGCAATCAAGCTATCGTTGTCCTTTGTTTTCTAGAATAAGAAAATCAGCACGTCAGCTTCAAGTAACATTCTGTCTTGTGCCAAATGCTCTTCAGAGTTTTCTCTGGAAGCCTTGCAAGCCTTGAACTTTTTCTCGTCATACTTTTACAAAACCATGTTGTTAGGGTCCTCGCTCCTGGATTATTTATGAACTCTGAAGAGAACTTGTCTCATTTCTTTGTGGGAAAACAATGCACTTTCCACCTCTCAGTCTAAGTGAAACTGCAGGGAACTAATTAAAGGAGGCATCATGGACACGGCATATTCCTTCTGTAATAAACTTAAATGCTTAAAGATGTGTCAGTTTCTTTATTACTATTAGAACTCCTGTCGATGATGCAGTCGTACTGCAAAATAAAATAAAATAAAACACTAATACTTAACTGCATGAGGGGCAAGGGAGAATAATTACAAGTATCAAACATAATATGGAAACTATAGGAGAGCAAAATTTGTCAGTTACCAGAACTTTATTGTTTAGTGTTATAGGAGCTCTGTTATTTTAAGACACATGAGAAATTTAATGCAACTAAGTGCTGAAACAGCAGCTCCCTTCTGAATACCAGAAGAGAAATATTGTGCGAATAACGTAATGCACTTGACAAATCTGCCATTAATTCCTACTGCAAAGCCATTAGTCTTCCCAAGTGTAACAAGAGCAGGAGAAGAAACAATGTGAGAACAAAATATGCCAAAGAGCCACAAGAGAACAGTAGGCAGCTAGAAAACTAGTACAATTTAAAATCAGGAGTTTCATTGAGGCATTGCTAGTACTATGTGATTAGCAAATAACCTTATACACTGATTGAGCACTTTGCACTGCAGGATGGATGCTCATCTGTGAAATTAAGAAGAGCTGAAGCTGTTTTGGGGAAGAATAGAAATATTAGGTAAAGAAAGGTATTCTCACCAAAGCTAATCTTGAAAGGGTGAATATTTTACTAGTGATGTTTCTGGCTAGTGCTGTCACGTTCTTAGCTCAGAGTAGACAGAATTAGAGCTGAAATAGTCATTCACCACCATATACAGATGGATCAGCAGTCTATCAGTGATTTCAGACGTGACAGGGCGCCCATTGGCCCCAGCATGGAATCACCTTTTGCTCCCCGCCGGAATCAAAACGGCCCATCAACAGACGAGCCAGCTGATTCCGGCAGGGAATCGGGGAAGGGGGTGGGGCTGCACGGCGCACCGTGCGGCCGCACAGCCCCGCTCCCCCGGCCACCCGTCCTCTGGGAGATGGTCATGCGCAGCGGCCAATGGTCCCACTGCACCAGATTCCATCCTTGGGTCTGGACCATGGAATCGGCAGCGGTAACAGACATTACTGGCCGCCGATTCCGGGCCATGGTTCAATTAACCACGCTTTCAGAGATGGTGCCAGGACCATCCTTGAAAGCGTGGTTAATTTGCTCACCACCTGTGGTTCACCGTGGTGAACACCTGGCAGCGAGAAAACACATGTTACGTGACCATCCGCCACAGTAGGGGATTGTCTGTGGTTGACCATGATCGCGTAAGGTCTGAAAACACCCTATGACTCTCTGGCAACAAACAAATACTGAGTGGTATCTGTTTATCGTTCTGTGGGTTAAATGGTTTTCACAATGACTGCATAACACTACAGCGCACCATTTAACATAATGCCATTTAATATATTGCCATTTACCATTTTCCCACAATTGCTTTCCTGTTTACTCCCTTCCTCCCTGCGGGCCTGGTTTCAGACCAGTAACGGTAATAGTTGGTTATGTGGTAACACAGTAATATGGTAATGGTAATATGGTAAACCAGTTATCTGTTGCGGCATTATCCAGATATTCAGTTTGTCGGTTAGCTGTTGCAACAATTATTTTATGGCTGAATTACTACTAAACTATCTGGATGGGTGGATATTAACCAGAGATAATATATTTTTATTCAGTTCAGCTCTAGACTGCATGCCTCTAAAAGGTACAATTGGCTGATAGTGCAATATCTTTCACTGTAATAATCAAAGGTGTTATAGTTGCAATGTCATTCATTATTAATTGCTATGTTTTCTTCCTTGCTTGTCCCCCATGGGATCTTGTTTAAATTACTTCGGAGATAAGGTAGTTTAGGTTTGAACTGGAATGAATAACTGCAGCTATTAGTATCTGGCCAGATCTCTGGCATTCAACTCTATATGGAAAGGTCCAGATACCGAGCAGTATCCATTTAACACTTGTTAACTGGTTAACACAGTTAAAGGTTAACTGGTTGACTGTTTTACTGATTTACCATGTTACCGCCTAATACCACATTGCAACATTTTCCATATTGCTATTTAATGTATTGCAATTTACCATCTGCCCATAATTCCTTTACTATACCCTCTCCCCATCCAGACCTGGTTTTAGACTAGTAACGGTAACATTCAGTTATGCAGTAATGTGGTCATGGTAAATACAGTAAACTGGTTAATTTTTGTAGCAATAATTCAGTTTGGCGGTTAGCTGGTATGGTAATCAGTTTGTGACTGAATAGTCACCAAACTATCTGGAATGGCAGATATTGGGCACAATCTGGAACTCACACACACGTGGCTTCCACATTATTTCTGCATGGTTTGCGCACATGACATAATCCCTGTAATGACAGTGCACGTGGGTTGTGTGCAGATCGTACGTATGCACTCATCCACAGGGTGTCTGATTGGTTCCAATAACCGTGGATAATTATTTTGCTATTCCGATCAGTTCTAGTTCATATTATCCCTTTTACTGGACCAACTTCTGTTGGTGAAAGTGTACAAGATTTCAGGCCACACAGGGCCCTACCTCAGACATGTAAGAAGTCGGAACTGCTGTACTACTTTGCCTTCATTTCTCACAGGGTATTTTCAGACGTTACGAGATTACGCTCAACCACAGTCAATATCCTGTGGAGGGGAATGGTCCCGTAACGTCTGTTGGGGAACCAGAAGTTCCCCCCCCAGATGTTTGCCACGGTCAATCGCGTTGGGGAATCACATTCACCACACGATCAGCTGAACTGGCAGTGCTGGTGCCGATCGCGTGGTGAATGCGATTCCCCGCCATGAAGAAGGGGCCCATCTCGTCTGGACGGAAACCACGGCCCAGAATCCCCAGCCGGATTCCGGGCCGTGGTCAATTTGGGTGGGCGCTGTGGCCGCATTGGCCGCGGCACCCACCCGTCTCCCCAGAGGGCGGGCAGCGGGGGAGCTGGGGGGGCGAGGCCAAGCGGCTGCACGTTGCCCCCTCCCCGATTTCCCACCGGGATCAGCCGGCACATCTGTTGGACATGCCTGAGTGATCACAGTGGGGAATCATTTGGGTGATTCCGGGACGGGGCGAATGCCGCCCCGTCTCGTCTGAAATCACACAGTTGGAATGGAGTTTCTTTATAGACATACATTAATTTATTATTTAAGAGATGCCAGATCTGCCATTTACTCCAATTTTTAAAGTCATTATTTGCTTCTCAAAACAGCATGATTCTAACAGAACAAAAAGTGTCATCTAAAAGTTGTTGTAGTAAAACGTATAATTTTAAGAATACACCAAACTACTAGACGAAACTACTAACCAACAAAAATTAGATTGTATAAAAAATAATAAAACATGCAAAAAGATATATAACTATATATCTTCCTATAGAAAGAGCTTTTTTAGATAGAGTACTGGGGTTTCAGTGAATTTATACAGAACACCTGACCTGATAACCAGCAGAGAGCCTGTCAGACAAAGAGGAATGTAACTCTTGTGTGTCAACAGAATACCAATGATGAAGTGTTTTAACCTGAAACATGTTGGGATTTGTAATAATTAATTATGACCAGTTTTCAGTTTGTTTTATTCAGAGGATAATTAGACTGATTTTAATATTCACCAATCCAGGCTTGTATAATTTGTATAGTTATATATCTTTTTGCATGTTTTATTTTTTATACAATATAATTTTTGTTGGTTAGTAGTTGGTTAGTTGGTTGGTCTACTTGTTTTAATTTTTTAAATAAACCAATAGTCCTGAATTATCACCAATTTGCAAATTCATTGATATCTGGCTAAAATTTGGAAGATCCAAATGTGTTGTGGCTTCTCTCTATTCCACTCTCTCATCCAAGGACTGACCCACTTGATTATATTTAGCTTCTGGGACCCAAATGAACAGAGTTTAAGGACACAAGGGACTACCAGGACCATCTGGCCCAGCCTGCTGCATTATGCATGAATTCCATTAAGTAATTCCAGTATTAAGCCCAATAACGTCTGGCTGAATTAGACCATATTGAAATGAAAAATTAGTAGTTTTCCAGCTAGCCTGAGTTCTGAAGTAAATAAAAGGGGTGGGACTTTTAGCCCAATGCAGTTCCCACTGAAGTCCAGTTCTGCAAGGTACTGAGCATCATTAACTCTCATTGGCTGCCACTGACATTTATGTGACTGAAATGGGCACATCACCTTGCCAGATTGGTGGACAGTCACCCATTAAATCTGACATTTTGGGGGATATATGATTTGTCCTAAATTTCATTGGCAGCAGTTACATTTTCTCAAGCACTATTTTAACTCTTCTGTGCAATCTCATTAGCATGTGTCGAGATAATGTTAATTCCTAAATGCTGCAGGTGATTAAAGATTAAAACTAAAAGCTCATTTTGGAAAAGCACTCCTAGTCCATTCCTAAACACACTCTGCTGAGGGATGATTTACTAAATACATCTTAAATGCCTCTGACTTACTTGCCTACATGAATCTTCCATTTTGATATTTCTGCATTTTGAGTTATTTTGTCCTCTGTCGCAATTCCCCAATCTCTAATGCAAGCTTAATTTTGAAACTGAAAGCTGCTTCATGATGAAGCAGCCCCATCATCTTAAAATCTATCCTGTTTTTAAAACTTGTGCTAAAAGTAGTTTCAGATACTACATTTGTGGTTTAAGACAATTATATTTTGCTAACCTGTACTGCTGTAGAATGATTTTCTATCCCTTGTTACTGTGTGACTGACCTACTCAAACAACAGGAGGAAATTGCTGAATTCACAAGGGACCAGGGAGAGTGAATTAATGAAAAGGGGCACTTCAGCCTGATACAGTCCATACATAATGCAGCCTCTGTTCATTTTTGCTATTTTCCACCAGTTGGTTTCTGATATTTTTATCAATTTCTGACACCAAAATGTAGGCAAAATGGGGATCTGCGCATGCGGAAAAGCAACTAGCTGGGACCCGTCTGAGCTCCGTTCCCCCCAGCTCTTAAATTAACCGGTACAGAGTAAAAATAGAAAAGAAAACCCCGAGACAGCTAAGAATGGCAGGGTAAAACAAAAGCAAACAAAAACTGTCACAGAGCAACCCGCTAGAGCGCTTCTGTCAAAAGAGTATCAGTGCGGGGCCCAGAGGCACAGAGAGCGGGAACAGCAGCTTGAAAATGGCGGTGGCAGAGTGCGAGACAGAGGAGGAGCAGATCTCAACGGATTCAGAGCAGGAGGAGGGTGAGCAGAGATCCTTACATAATGTGCTGGTGGGGATGAAGAAAGAGCTAAAAGCGGAGATGAGAAAGATCAAGCTCTCTGTAGATGAGGGGAATTAAAAAATGGAGCAGTTTGCCAGGAGGATTGAGGTGGCTGAGGGCAGGATTTCCTCCCTTGAAGATCAATCCTGCACAGTGCTGGAACAGCTGGGAAACCTAAAAAGGGAAAATGTTTTCCTCCAAGAAAAATGCAAGGATTTGGAGAACAGGTCTCGCAGGGACAACCTGCGAATGAATGAGGTCAAAGAAATGAACAGGACAGAAAAGATAGATGAAACAATCTGGAAAGTGCTGAGAGAAAACTTCCCAGAGGATACCAATATTCACAATGCTGAATTCACAGGGCTCACAGAATTGGGCGCCCAAGACAAAAAGATAATGACTGGCCACGTACTAGTATAGTAAAGTTTGCTAAGTATCAAATGAAAGAGGAAGTTCTAAAAAAAGCCAGGCTCAAAAAGAATCTAACATACAAGCAGCAGGCTGTAAAAATATTCCTTGATTATGCAGCAGAAACCATCAAGAAAAGACTTAAGTGGAATAAATACTTTGGAACTTTGGTGGAAAGAAATTTGAAACCTCAATTAATTTTCCCAGCTAAAATGATGATTGTGTGCAGAGGGAACAGGAAGATCTTTGAGAGCACAGAGGACTTGGAGGCTGAGGCAGGGAAGAATTCACAAAAGATATTGAAGGACAGTGAGAACCTCAGGACTTCTGTGCAACATCAGGGAAGACAAAAAAGTTGTTTTATTTTTAACGGGCTAAAAAAAGAATGTATTATGATAGAAGATGGCATAGAGAACCCAATGCAAGGAGCTGGGGGGGGACGGGGAGGGACACCTGGAGGTTTCAGACGTAAAGGTATTCCAGCAGATCCTCTAAGGATGGGCAGGAAAGTGGTGCCTGGCCAAACATCATGGCGGCAGGCAAAAAAAGCAGGGAGGAGAGAGGGATGGGTGGGGGGAGGGGAAAGTTAATCTTAGGGGATAAGGGAAAGCAGAAGAGGTACAGTAAAAAGAATGGGAAACGGGAGAATGATCTAAAGAAAAAAATCGCAAGAGGAACATCAGAGGCTTAACAGAGGCTCAACAGGGTAGGCTCAAGGCAACTGGAGTTTCTAGGAGGAGTCTTATAAAGCAGAATAAAGGAAATACAGCGATTGCTTGCAGCGATACAAGCAAACCAAAAAGGTGTAATGGGAGAACTTAAAACTATTACACTTAACACAAGGGGGCTAAACTCCCCGCAAAAAAGGAAAAGAGTGAGGAATTTAATAGAAGAGCAGGGTGCAGGAGCTTTTTTTGTTTGTTTTTTACAGGAGACACATCTATTGGACAAGGATGTGAAAAGATTTGCGAATATCAAGATGGGTGACCTATTTTCCTCCTGCTCCAAATCGAAGAAGGCAGGAGTAATAATTGGCTTTTTCAGAGGGAAGTCTTTTATACCAGAAAAAGTCATTAAAGACTGGTTGGGCAGATTTCTATGCATTACTGGGAATCTGGAAGGGAACCTGGTAACATTGGTGAATCTTTATGCCCCGAACGAAGGGGGGCTTGAATATTTTGAAACATATCTCAAGAAAGTAGCTGACAGTGCCAAAGGCTGGGTCATCTCAATATCACACTGACACAGCTGGACCATTCTGGGCTGAAAGAACCCAGGGGGCAACAGAAGAAAATTGCTAAGCTAATAGAGTCATATGGGTGGACTGACATTTGGAGACAGATTAATGGCAAGGAGAGGGATTATACTTTGTACTCAGCCAAATACAACAGTTACACACGAATAGATTTTGTATTAACAGATAGGACCGAAGCTCACAAATGTCAAAAATGTCTCATTATTCCAACAGTTCTATCAGATCACAATGCAGTGGTTACCACCTTTGAAAAGATAGGAGCAGAAAGGACCTGAAAGGCAATTGGCATATGGACAGAAATATTCTTAATAATGGGGCAAATATCAAACAGATACGGGAAGACTTAGAGGAGTATTTTGAGTTAAATATAAACTCAGTTTAAATCCCCAACTACCCTCTTGGAATCTACGAAAGTGGTCATCAGGGGGAAAATAATTGCATTACAAGCAAAAAAGGTAAAGGAAAAGACGAAATTAGTAAAGGAAACATTATGCAAAGCTGCAGAAACTAGAAGCACAAAATAAAATAGCGCCTTCCCTCTTCTTAAAACAAGACATAATGAATAGAGAAATAATTAATAGTACAGAACTGGAGAAAATAAAAAATCAACTCCAGAAAATTGTCATTTTTATGAGCCTAGTAATAAGGCAGGCAGGACTTTGGCTAGGTTTGTAAAAAAACAAAACAAAGGATATAGTATATTTCAGTAATTCAAAACATGAAGGGCAAAAGGGGAACAGACAATACACACATACAGGATGTGTTCATGGAATTTTACAAGGGAATTTATAGCTCCCCAAAACCAGAAAGGGCAAAAATCTCTTCCTTCTTAAGGAATATTCAATTGCCTAAATTAAGACCCAAGACTGCTCCCTTAACGCATTAATCTCAGAGCAAGAAGTGAAAGAGGCTATAACAGCCTCTAAAAATAATAAGGCAGGAGGTCCCAATGGATTTCCAAATGAGTTCTATAAGGTTTTTTCAACAACGCTTACACATTATCTCACGGAAGTCTTTAATAATACTTTGGATGAAAGGAGAATGCCACAATAATTCTACAAAGCGATGATCACTTTAATTCATCAGACAGGCAGAACAGTGTAGCAGTTACCGGTCCATCTCTCTACTTAATGCAGATTTTAAATTACTTTCTAAAATGCTTGTCACCAGATTGAGAGTGATAATTGGCGAGCTAATTCATAAAAATCAGTCGGGATTCATACCTGGCAGGCAAGGTAAAGACAATATTAGGAAGTCTATTGATATTATTTATGAAATACAGAATCAGAAAATCCCAGCAATGGTTATATCTGCTGATGCAGAGAAGGCCTTTGATTTTGTAGAACCGGATTGTCTTTTTTTGGTTTTAGAAGTAATGGGCTTTGAAGGTAATTTTCTGAATTGGCTAAGAGCGATCTATAAGCACCCGCAATCAAGATTAATGATAAATGGCAACCTGTCAGCATATTTTCAGATTCAGAGGGGGAGTACACAAGACTGCCCGTTATCACCTTTGCTCTTTAATCTAGTTTTGGAAGTTCTTGCGTGCGCTATTAGACAAAATAGCAAAATTGAAGGGATCCAGATAGAAAATCATACAAACAAGCTTTCACTGTATGCAGATGACCTGCTATTATATATAACAAAGCCAGGGAGGTCGCTCCCAGAACTTCTCGGAGTAATAGATCAGTTTGGGGAGATCTCAGGTTACATGATTAATAAAGAAAAATCCTTTGCTCTGACTTTTGGACATAATAAAGAACAGGAGGTGGAATTCAAAAAGATGTCCCCCTTTCCTATCATGAAAGAAGGAATTAAATATCTGGGAGTTACCATCACAAAAAAATTAAAAGATCTTTACGCAGCTAACTTCACCCCTTTGATTCGTAAACTGAGGGAGGAGGTCAAGCCGTGGCAGAATTTATTTGTATCTTGGGTAGGGAAAATCAATCTGTATAAAATGATAATACTGCCAAAAATACTGTACAGATTTATGACACTGCCTATCCACATTCCGAACTCCTTTTATAAGTTGAATGATTTGTTGGTGAAGGAAATAGTGTGGAATGGCAAAAAGCCAAGGATAAAAAACTAACATTGGGTATTTTCAGACGATACGTGGGCCGTTGGCCCCGTACCGGCACCACCGGCTTCGTTCCCCGCCGGGGTCACCCCGTAACGGCACAACAGACGTGCCGGGGGGATCCCGGCGGGGAAAGTGGGAGGGGCCGGGGCCGCGCGGCGCAACGTGCGGCCGTGCGGCCCCGCCCCCTCCACGCACCCCACCGCCCGCCCTCCGAGGAGACGGGCGGGCGGCGGGGCCAATGCTGCCACCGCGTCCGGCCGATCGTGCCACGGCCCGGGATCCCGGGCCGTGGCACGCGGCCAGATGTTACTTTTCCTTGGCCACAGCCCGGGGTCCGTCTGACCACGCTTCCCGGGACCTTCCCCCGGCTAGCCCGGGAAGCGTGGTTCAAACGAACCCCATGTGGGGATTGACCGTGGCCAACATCTGGCGCGCCGTGAACAGACGTACGGGACACGGTGACCACAGGTGGGTATTCACCGTGGTTCACCGTGTTAACGTCACGTCTGAAATCACCCATTGGCGCATACACAGGAGAAAGGAGGAATTAGCTTTCCAGATTTAAAACTTTACCATATGGCGACATCCCTTAGCGCATTGCCGGACTGGTATAAAGAGACACAGGCCCCAGAATGGGTAGGTCTGGAGAAGGAAATACTCCAAGTAACCTCCCTAAAAGACCTTATAGTAGATCAGGGTCGCATGGCAGGCAACCACAGTAGAGAGCACCCCTTTTTGGGTACGCTCAAAAGATACTGGTCCAAAATGCAAGCAAAAATGGGAATTGTAGGAGGTCTTTCCCTGTACACGTTAATTGACTCAGTACAGTCCAGAGATCAAAATCTGGCCCCTAATTTGAGAAAGAGGTTAAAAGAGAAGGGCATCTTGAGAATGCAGCAGCTGTATTCAGGAGGGAGGTTTTTGTTACACCAAAGGATGGAGGAAATACTTCAAGAGAAAATAGATCCTCAAAAAAAAAAAAAAAGACAAGCAAGAAGCATAAAGCTCTTCATGAACCACCTGAAAGATCTTGCTCTGCTCATATTTAGAACTGCACTGCTTTGTCTTACATTTGAATTATCTGACCATAGTAAATGCTGGAACTCTGGAAGCTAATGGGTCTTTCTCACAATAAGAATAATCTTGAAATCATGACATGATAAACATGGAGAGTTTTCCAATAAGAGTTTACATTCCTGAGTGACCTCGCAAAAGAACTGAATGAACTCAGCTAGCACAGGAGGGAAAAGGAAAGGATGCTATACATATAAGAGAATTCATTCAAATTATGTTTCTTTGGGTGAAAACAGATGTTCATCTGGCACGCTGGCTACACAGCCCAGGGATGGAGGGGGGGGGGCGCGCTCCTGACTGGGTCAGGTCATGAAACTGACCAGACCAGCCAGTGACCCCTCCCCTGCCCCACACCTGTCAGGAGAAGATAGAAAACACACAGGTGGGCAGCCCAGTGCCTCGCCCCTGCTATGAGGGCGAACCATGATGACCAATCATTTGCAGCATGCCAGACCCCATGGCAATGAGAATAGGCATGTGGGTCTGTTATAGCTCATGTTAGCCTACCTGGGTGGTCCTTGGCCTGAACTATTGGCCCACAATCTTTCAGGGGACCACATCTGGGACAGCCAACTACCAAGGCCAGAACAGCAGTGGGCTATATCTGGTGGCCCCGAAATTCACAGGATGATGAGTCCTGGGCCCTAGTGGGCCCACGTTGCATCTGTTTCCACCCCTTGTCCAAAGAATATCTGGCTTTGAGGATTAGGAAAGCAGAAAGAGGTGTTCTTGGTGGCTGCTTTATACTTACGCAACTCGCTCCCCTTGAAGTTCCACCTAAGCCCAAACCTGTTTACCTTTAAGAAGAGGTGTTAGAGTTTGTTATTTGGCCAGACATTTGGTAGGATGGGGTAGAGGGGTTAGGGGAGAGGGTTGGTTGGTGGGGTTTCGAGTTTCCTTCAATTCCTTTTATATGTTTTTATATGCCTTACATTTATCTATTTTATATATTTCTGTGTGCCACCCTGAGCCTTTGAGGGAAGGGTGGGATAAAAATTGAATAAATAAATAACCAAACCAAGAAAGAACAAAACACTTCAGCAAAACTCTAGCTTTGCTTCACCATCTCACATCATGCAGAATCTAAGTCCCCCCCTTATACATCCGTTTTAAAGAAAAGAATAAAGAAGCCTTCACTTCAGATGAACCAGGGAGATAAGAACTTTCACCACCATGCCATAACGTATTACACACTTCATTTTTCTATGCAATGTCTATCACTGAGATTGAGCAAAGAAGCTTTGGCCATAATTGGTGGTGCTTGAACTTTTCTTACAGAATCTACTTTTCTCACCTTCACTTTTTTTAATATGCCCTATTGTTGGATGATATACCCTCTTGTTTTCTTCGGTAGCAACGTCGGATAGCTTCCTTTGCTGTGTAGTCTTCAAATTCCATAAACACAAATATCCTTAATTGAGCCATGTCAGTCATTTCTTTATGTTCACTGAACTGGAGAGGGGGATTTTTCTTTTAGTGATAAATACCATTCCCCCGCTGATGCATATGTGGGGGGTGGGGCTTGTTGGCACCACCCCCTTTCAAATGAGGCAACAGGTTTTGCTGAGGATTTGTTTTTTCCCTGTCAGGGAAGAGCAGGTAACTGACAAGGGGAAAGCCCCTTGCAGCAGTCAGTTACAGCGCTTGCTATTGCAGCGATAGGGTGGGAATAGAGTGGGAGGAGTCTGCCCTGGACAGAGAGAAGAGAGCAGGCTTCTGAGGCAGCCATCAGGGGTGGGGGGACCAATGGCTCTGTTTCAGAGTGGCCTGGCCCCCTTCTTGTCGTCACTTCATTGCAGAAGGAGGAGGGAGAACAGGGACAGCAGAAGCGTCCTGGAGGGCTCAGCAGGGAGTAGTTTGCTTCTTACTTCTCCCCCTTCACGGTTTCAGGCTTGGCTTGAAATGGATGCCAGCTTCTGCGTTCCCCTCCAGCAGGAGGAAGGGTATTTGATTAGAGCCCCTGGATTTGGCCAGGGGATCTTGCAAGTAGCTTGATCATGGCCAGAGGAAAAGGAGCAAGAGGGTAGGCTTCTACCTCAATGCGGGCTCTCAGGGGGAGGAGACTTGGGTCCGTTACTAGATCTGGTGCTCCTGCACCTGTTTCTACCCCTATTGCCCTTCGGGGTAGAGGGGCTAGAACCTCTAGGCTTGGGGTTCTGTGCCTGCCCCCTCTGTACAGAGGGTTACTGGGAGGGGAAGAAGTCTCCTAATCAGAGCTCGGGTACATGATATACCTATTAATTTGGGGGAACAAAGGCAAATGATGCCTAACGCTAAGCCTAACGCTAAGCAGGACTTAAATCCACAACCTTCCAGAATGTAGCTGAGTGCATTGATCATTCAACCACGACTACACCTTATATCAGGGGTTGGGAACCTCAGGTCCAGGAGCCAAACGCAACCCACGGCAAGTTTTCATGTGGCCCCTTTCCAGTTTCTGGATCTGGGCCTTAGATCCAATAACTACTACAAAACTGAACTCAGGTAAAGGAGCAGAGATGAGGGTATGCACACAAAGAAAGGGGACAGATCCATGGTATAAATCCATGATCATTCTGGACCTTCTTTTTCTTGAATGGACTTCTTAAGCATCCCCGCTCCCAACTTCTGTGCAGGCCTCCAAGCTTGTTCTGATATTCAAAGTAGCCCCCAAGAAGGAAAAAGTTCCCCACTCCTGCCCTATATGCTTTAAAAACTCATCATGTAAAAAATAGTTCCTACCTAGCGTAAATTCTGTAAAGTCAAAAATTGCCAATTTTTCTTCCCCCTTATTATATACACACATCTACCTACAAATCACTGTGAACTATCCTATATACCAGGGGTAGGAAACCTTCACCACCCCAGCCCCTTGGAGCTCAGCCCTTCCACCTGCAGGGCTTCATAGGCTGAAGTGTCCTGCAGGGGTGTGGTTAGCAATGCAGAAGTGTTCCATGGCTATCTGGTAGCACAGTCTGACCCCGCTGTCACTTGTGTTAGCACCCAATAACTGAAATCCTGACCCACTGAAACCAATGAGAATTTTGCCATTTACTGTGATTTCAACTAGAGTGCTTTGTCCAATATCACAAGCTTTGTCTTACAATCTGCAACTGCTTTAGCATCTGTAACCAATGATGATATTCCCACAGTTATCACTAACTCTACTTTGTGTATTCTTCAAGGATATGGGGCCAGTTGTAGCCCAGCTGGTTTGTGCCCCACCCCCTGTTGTATTTTCTTTTTAAAATGAAGGTGAATACTTGAAAACTAATGATTGACCCTTATTTGGAATGAATTGGATAACGAAAGCACCATATACCCAGACTTATGGGGTCATATTGCTCCAAACACAATGTAGAACTTTGTCTGCTTTCACGATATGCCATTTTATGTATGTACAGAAGAATTTCATTACAAGTGCATTGGGTAGTGGGGAGGGTCAATTATAGCCCAAGTGGAAAACTCCATTTACCAACTTAAAGCAAACACTTTACACAGTAGTTAACCCTTTCAAAGTGTGAAGCTTCAATTATGTTTTCTTAATTGCAAGGCTGTGTTGAAAAAATTATTCTATTAGGATGAAGGGGTCATTTTGTCCCCACCATTAGTTACTATGGCAGCTGGCTATTGAAATGCAGAAACGCTCCTGATAGTTCGTAATAGCTCAGGCTCTTGAAATGCAGACAAGCTGTCTGCCAGTGAGTTATCACCCACTTTATCTTTGTTTGCTTATGAATGGAGAGAACTTGGGATGTTTACACTTGAAAACATCTAGATGCTATCTTGTTTGCGAATGGATGTGCTATCACTGACACTATGTAGCAACCCCACAGACGTTTGTGTTGCACATGCGTTTCCGTATCAACCAGAATAAAATTTACTTTTTTAATGTTAAACTGTAGTCATATTCAAATAAGTCATATTTATAATTTTCAACTGTGATGTAGTTGGGCATACCCCATTAGCAAATTAATACAGAAGGTTTTTAAAATCAGAGCAGGGTTAAAATTATTGCAACATTACAAAATTAAGTACATCTGTTTTTTCCTGTTCCTTGTTCTGCGATCTTCTAAGAACGGCACTGGAAATGCCATATAAATGTTTAATAATAAGATGCGGGTCTCTAATTACAAATATCAAACGTTCTTTTTGAATTGTACTTTAAGATACTCCCACTCTGTCTGAAGTTCTGTTGGCTTTCAGGACTGCCCCAGACAGGGCCCTTTATTCTGCATGCTGCAGAGTTGCCAATCAGCCCTGCCCTTGCACACAAGCAGCCGCTGGGTTAAACCTTTAGATATCACTTTGGAACAGGGTCTATAAAGAAAGTGAGAGATCAGGGCATGGTCTGTGTTCATGGGAGATATGGACACAAGGGAAGGAGGATGAGGGTGGACGGCGCTGATGTGTGGTGAGAGATTCGGGTGTGAAGAATGCAACACTATCAGTGTGGCTCAGTAGCTATGTATTTTAGCTATGTATTAGGTTCACCTAATATATAGGTTCAGCTATGTATTAGGAACTTATGTATTAGGTTCACTATAGTTTTTCCTAAACTATTCTGCCCCGTGCCTCCTCCCAGGTGAACTCTGCCAGTGATCTCTTCCTCTCTCCCAAATGCAGCTGAGGTGTGGGTGGGAAACTGGTGCTGTATACTAAGACTAAGGCTCACACTGAAGCTTTTCACACAATCAGGTATTTATAGGCCTCTCTCTTTCGTGCTAGATTCTCTGGTGTGTACTAGGGGCCGAGCTCACCTTGTAACATTTCTCTCCTGCATTAATTCTTATATTTAAAGTAGCAAATTTTAAAAGTTAAATAAATCACACCTGCATACATTATCCCCTCACCTAAAACAGGTTTGAACCTTTGAGTTGCCAGTCTTTTCTTCTGCCAACTGACCTCAGCAGCCATAGGAACCTGAAAACAATGGGATCACATGTAATGTAAAAAAAACAAAATGGCCGTAATGTAAAAAAAAATCCAGTACGGGGGATCCAGTACTGGAACCCCAAATACCGGAACAATCCGATACTGCCGGTACACCCAAAAAACGGCAGTATCGGATTCCGGATGATCCGGTAGTCCCACCCCTAGTACAGACACTATAAGCAACATGCACAGGCGTTGTCTGGGGTAAGCATAACATGTAATAAAACCGAGTAAGGTTTACAAATTGCAGTTTGATATGAGGACTTGGAGAATTGAACCAGTTTCTATAAATCTGTGCTTCCCCTCCCATTAAAACTTTTTTTCTAAGAAGCTATGGAAATATTCTCATCTTCCTTCACAGAATCAAGTAACAGCCATTTCATTTGGACCTGTAGCTGTGCTGCAAGGTCAGAGAGGTTGTCACCTAGGAAATATCCTTAAAGAGAGGAACAGCATAGCTACCCTGGGGGACCTTAGCACAGTCACTGCTGTACTAATAAGCTGGTCTTTATGAAACAGACAATTGAATTCTTAGCAAGTCTCTAAAACAGGCTCTTTCTCTCTCTCCTGCAGAAACAGAACTAGCAGTGAATTTAAAGGTTTTTTAAAATGTTTATTCCCACAGTTGAAACAAAATTCTGAAAAAGATGTAGCCTCTGCAACTGGCTGTATCATTGTGTGCCTGACTGTGTGATAATGCTTGAGATGTTTTGCTATTCAGCTATGGTTTGTTCTGTGAATTTCTGCTCAGTTTCTAGTGTGTATCTAGATTCCTGACCGCTTTGGCTTCAGGTCAAGTGCAACTTCCATTCTTGTCAGTGGCATGACAACCCTCCCTACAAATTACTTCAGTAATGGTAGCAATGCCCTGTGAGTTGCAAGGGGGAAAGCCCCCTCTATTGCCATCTCTAGGAGAGAATGCGGAACTACACATACGTGATTCTGAAAGACCCAGGACTTCATTTGCAAATCAACTCTGAACAATGTGGGAACATACTTGACAGTTTGGAACATTTGGCAAAATCTGACTTGGGCTGCAATTCTCTGCCATTGAAGCCAATGGCTTAGCTGCTCCCACTGGTTAATGATGGAGGATACACTCTTAGTCACATAGTTGAGGACAGTTTATATTTGTCAGAGACATACCTTGGGCTGCATTGAGGCCAGGCCTGCACTCAGGATCACCATAGGAGGAGGTGGTATATGACAGAGTTAGGGAGATGCACTGCACAAAGAAGAGAACAGCAGAAGAGAGAGGTTTGTTGTTGAGAGAAGAAACTTGTCTTTTCCTTCTGTGTCTTACAGAGATAAGATCAAGGGAATGCCGTGGACGTAGTATATCTTAATTTCAGCAAAGCATTTGACAAAGTCCCCCATGATATCCTTTTTGACAAGCTGGTTAAATATCGGTCAGATGATACTACCGTTAGGTGGATTTACATCTGGTTGATGAACCATACCCCAAAAGTGCTCATAAATGACTCCCCATCAGTCTGGAGGGAGGTATTGAGTGGGATGCCTCAGGGCTTTGTCCTGACCCCTGTAGTGTCCAACATCTTTATTAATGATTTGGATGAAGACGTAGATGTAAAGAGAGCTGAAATGAGGGGAGGGGGGGGGATTCCCTTGAGTAATTCATGAGAATCAAGATGGGGGGGCAAGAACTCAGGTGTTCTCACCCCTCCTTGAGTTCTCCCAAATTACTTGAGGGGGGAGCTGCACTAGGACTGGGGGGCAAAGACAAGCCCCCTGAGTACCTCGGGTCCCTGCCTGGCCTCCATGTCGGGGGGAGGAGGGAAAGTTCAGGCAGGGGCAGGGGTGTACACACACACCCCATGGTGCTCCATGTCACACTGGGCCCCTTCCAAGGTCTTAGGTTTAAAAGAGAGGGGAAAAAACACAGCTGGAGAATGCTCTTAGCACTACTCAACTCTGCATGCCTTTTGGTGCCCACAGGGCTGAGAAGCTCTTCTGAGCATAGGCGGCCCTGCGACCGCCATCTTTTAAAAAGGGCACATAGGGCTGAACATGCTCAGAAGAGGGTCTTGGCCCTGTGGCTGCCATCTTTGAAAAGGGTGTGCAAAGCCAAGCAGCGCTCTGAGCATGTCCAACTGGCAGGTGTATGTGTGTGTCTTTTAAACTGAAGACCCGTAAGGGGCCCAGCATGGCATGGAGCACCACAGCAGAGAGGGGTCGGGACCCCCAAGATGATAAGTATACCCCTGCCCTACCCCTCTCCCCACCCAAACTTTTCCTTCTCCCCACATGTGGGTATACTGGGTGGGGACCAGAGGTACTCAGGGGGCTTAACTTTGCCCCCTGCTCATCTCCAGCCCCTGTGTTGGCCCCGACTGAAACCCCCCTCAAACTCTTGTTGGCTCTTGACAAGAAGTGGGGGTTTTCTCAGCTCAGCTCGAGGTGAGATGAGATCACCTCCCCCTTCTCATTGATAACTGACAAGGCAATCGAGCTGAGTTTCAGTCCTAAATGTAAAGTTCTGCATTTAGGTAAGAAAAATCAAACACACAAGTATAGAATGGGTGATAACTCACTTGGCAGCAGTACATGTGAAAAGGACCTTGAGGTTGTAATTGTAGTTGATCACAAGCTGAACATGAGCCAGCAGTGTGATACGGTTGCTAAAAAGGCGAAGGCAATTTTAGGCTGCATTAACAGAAGCATAGTGTTCAGGTCATGAGAAGTAATAGTTTCACTCTATTCTGCACTGGTCAGACCTCATCTGGAGTCCTGTGTCCAATTCTGGGCACCGCATTTAAGATGGACATTGGCAAACTTGAACGGGTTCAGAGGAGAGCGACAAAGGTGGTCAGGGGTCTGGAAACCTCTGAGGAAAGGTTGAAGGAGCTGGGTATGTTTAGCCTGGAGAAAAGAAGACTAATGGGAGACATGATAGCGGTCTTCCACTACCTGAAGGGCTGTCACAGAGAGGATGGCAAAGACTTGTTCTCTCTTGCTTCAGAGGACAGGACTAGAACCAATAGGCTCAAATTACAAGAAAGCAGGTTTGTGCTGAACATTAGGAACAACTTCCTAATCGTAAGAGCTGTTTGACAGTGGAACCGACTGCCTAGGGCAGCGGTGGACTCTCCTTTGCTGGAGGTTTTCAAACAGAGCCTGGACGGCCATCTGTCGGGGATGCTGTAGCTGTGGATTTCCTCCAGTGAGCAGGAGGTTGGACTAGAGGATCTCTAAAGTCCCTTCCAACTCTAAGGCTGCTTTTACACAAGTGGCCAGATGCAGCACGTTGAGAAATGCACCTTCTGAAAAGCCCTGCGAGGTGTGTTTAGACACAACAGAAGTAGCCGGCTGCCATAGGAATCGCGGCTCGGGGTCTTTTTGCAGCTGTATTTCAGAAGCCTTGGTATCCCAGATGCAGCTTCCAAAAGACTGCACGAGCCACGATTCCTATGGTGGCCAGCTACGTCCAGTGTGTCTGAACACACCCCACGGGGATTTTCAGGAAACGCGTTCTTCAATGAGCTGCATCCGTGTAAAATCAGCCGAAGTTTCTATTATTCTATAATCTCAAGACACCGCTCACAGAATTCGGACAGCAAGGAGCGAATTGTAGACTTTATTGAGCACTGATAACAAGCAGGATCAAAAAACATGGCAGTCCACAGACTATGTCTAAGGGGTTTATAAATGAAGAGGAATGTGACAATAAACGTTCACATCCCAGAAAAGGGATCATCTCCTTTCATGCACTTTGTGACTTGCCACTTGCAAAAGCCAGCCTGGCGCACTTACCCCTTCTTCCAAGCAACCCAGTGAATCCGTCTCCCATGCAAGGGGTTTGCAAATAATGCTGTGTGTCACCCTGGTAACAGCAGCCAGGTTGGATGCGGGGGGGAGGGGCATCTCCAGGAAATCCTAGCCACTGTCAACTAATAGGCACTGTGGAAGGCGAGCGGGAAGCATTCTGGGATGGTCTTCGCAAGACACATGTCCTGGGCATGAGGGCTGGGGAACCTGTGACTTTAAAAGCCTGCTTCCCCCGTCCACAGTGCCTGTGAGCTGACAATAACAAGCCCCGGTTATACACACACGATAGATTTCCAAAGGGGTCAGTGACTGTATTCAACATTTTTTTGGGGTCCGCAAATGAAAAGAGGCTGTAAGCCACTGCTCTATGGTAGTGGCAGATCTGTCTGCTGGCATGGCTGACTTCTGCCATTCATACAGGCAGGGGTAACTTGTCCACATGTTACTACAGACCTATTTGGATTGCCCTGCATGGTGCACGCCATGTTTTCTGGCATTTGGCCGTGAGTGGCAAAGTCAGCACTCTGTGACTCCCGGGAGCATGCATCTGGCTGCTCCTCCTTCAGACCGGTGATAGGACAGTGTCTCATCTAAAAACAACCAAGTTGTCTCCTGACAAAACAGGGGGGGGAGGCTACCACTCCTTGGAAAGCAAACAGAATGATAGGAGTTATTCGCAAAGGGATAGAGAATAAAACTGAGAATGCCATATTGCCTCTATACCAATTGATGGTGCGACCGCACCTGAAATATTATGTGCAGTTCTGGTCACCCCACCTCAAGAAAGACATAGCTGAACTGGAAAAGGTACAGAGAAGGGCAATGAGAATGATAAAGGGCATGGGACAGCTTCCAAACAAAGAGATGCTTGACAAGCTGGGTTTCTTCAATTTAGAGAAGAGAAGACTGAGAGGAGACATTATAGAGGTTTATAAAATCTTGAGTGGTGTGGAATGAGTAGATAGGGAATGGTTATTTACCCTCTTAATTAGAACTATAACTAGGGATCACTCCATGATCATGACTCTAGCTCCCGGCAGTTTTAAAACAAATAAAAGAAAGTACTTTTTCACGCAACGCATAATTAACTTATGGGTTTTGTTACCAGAGAATGTTGTCAAGGCCAGTAGTATAGTCGGGTTTAAAAAAGGACTGGATACATTCTTGGAGAGGAGGTCCATTAATGGCTATTAACCAAGTAGCTTATGGGATAAACTTTTTACTGTCGGGAGTTGGGAGTGAATAATGGGGAATGGATTGCCCATTGTGACTGTTGGTTCTTCTACCATGCGATCGAGATTGGCCACTGTCGGAGGACAGGATGCTGGGCTGGATGGACCATTGGTCTGACTCAGTATGGCACTAGGGATGTGCGAACGCGGTTCGGGAGTTCGAGGTTCGGCCCGAACGCAGGGTGTTCGGACCGTTCGCGAACACCCCAATTCTGAATTGCCCCCCACCCAAACCAGCCGAACAAAGTTTGGGTTCCAAACCTGTTCGGGTGGGGGACGGGGGAACCTGGTTTTCCCTCCCCCCTCCAGGCGGCGCAGGTGGAAGGGGTGCTGGGACTCACACACACCCCCCCCTGCCCAGCCTGGGAATTAATTTTTGTTAAAACCCCCCACCCCAGGGATCGACCTACCTGGTGGTGCCGGGGCTCCAGCCCTGGGTCCAGCGGCGGGTCCGGCGGCAGTGGTGCTCCGGAGCACTTCAGGCCACTACTAGGTCTTCCGGGTCAAACCGGGCCGAACAGCCAGAACCCAAATGGTTTCAATGGGGGCCGAACCTCGAACGGGCTGAACACTGCCCCCCCGGTGTTCGCACATCCCTATATGGCATTACTTATGTTCTTAACCCTCTCTGGGCAGCTGGGTCACATGATGTCGTGCATCATGTGGCCAGAGGCAACCAGGTATTCCTCCCACCCTGCGGCAGGCAAACAACTGGATGCTATGCAACATGTCTTCATAAAAATTCGAAGGACATGTTGTGGAGTAGGCTTGCCCCAACTGGGGTAAAGCTACCCAGGGTGGGGCAACCCAGGTGGCTAAGCCCCTTCTGCCTACCACACGGTGAGTGCTGCGGCGGGACTGTGAGTAATTGCCACATCACATCCCCCTGGCTTTAGGTCCAGCAGGGGAGGAAGGCAGGGAGGGACCAGGCTCAGCACACACTTATGCAGCCAGTGCCGCAACCCTCCCTGGCCATGGCAGCGGCACCATCACGGGCCAGCCCACAAAGCTTCCACACAATCTTTTGGCCAGCTCCCCATACTTTCCTCACTATGTGGCGGTGACAATTGCCCACCATGGGGCCACTGAGGGATCTGGACGCCGTCACTTTATTTGAAGACAACCCCAATGTAGTTAATTTGCAGAAGACCTCTAGAGAAGTGACCCCAGACATTTTTGTGGTCTGTGCTCAGAGCACAAGGGTTACAGAAGGATGAAGTCATCCGTGGCACAGGATTTAGTCACAAATCCCTTACTGGTTTCAGTGGAAGTTGTGTGCTACACTTCTAGTTGGATTTCAAAATCTTAATCAGTGGAGGTATGATGCAATATTTTCCCTGTTGTCTAAATAGTTATGTACTATTTATATAATACAGCCCATGAAGAACTATATTGTATTTATTTTTATTTATTTATGTTCATTATTTATACCCTGCCTCTCCTGCCTATTTTGATACCATTTATACAGAAGTAATTCTTGAATAATCCCATTGACCAGTGTCAGGATCTGCTTCATGGTGGGGCCAGTCCCATACCTTGCGTGTGCTGCGTGCTACATATGCACATGCACATGCGTGTAAAGTGTGTGCATGTCCATTGAAGGCACATTGTGCCACACGGAACCCACGTGGATCCCATGCGAATCCCGCTTGGGATTGTGGCCAATCTCTTCTGTTTGTAATACATTCTCTCTTTCTCTTTGTCACGGGGGAGGGGAGAGAACAGGGAATGGGGAAGCGAGAGCACACAGGGAGCACCCAGTCAAGGATGGAGGCCTCCTGATCCTGCTCTGCAAGGGTATATCTGGGAAACAAGACTGTCAGGATAGTATGCTGGCCCTTAGATCCCAGAGAGATCAGGCCACTATCATCACTGGGCACAGAGTGGGCTCCACAGGAGTGTATCCCCCCAAACTCAAGGAAACCACATACACACAAAAATCCATGGGGGAAGGGCAGTTCCATGAAGGGAGTGGTGAATTGCAGGAAAGACGAACTGGGTTCCGGGGGAATAGGGGGTATGGCTCTCTCTCCAGCGGGGGAGGGAGGAACACAGCCCAGGAGGGGGAAGGGACTCACGCCCCACACGTTCTCCACATGCTCACTCACTCACTGGAAGATACACAAGGTTCCACGCACTCTCACTGTTATACCACTCAGGCTTAGAATCAAAGGGACAATAAACACGACTCAAGCTTAGCTTTCACAGGGGACCAGCTTCTCAACGCTGTGATTACCGGCGCTGTAATAACTAGAGTTTTTAAACCAGCAAGGCTGGGAAGGGGATATGGGTCCACTGAGCAATACAGCCTCTACTCAATCAGGCCATACTGGGCAGCGTCACTTATATTAACACCCTTTGTTATGACCTGTTGGGTAGTTCTCCAAAGCAACTGAAGGCAGCCACAGTCAAAGACAGGATGCTACCCTCAATGGACCATTGGTCTGACCCAATATGTCACTTTTAATGCTCCCTGTAATTGTGGTCAGGACAATGGCAGTCTTTCGGCCATCTATGGTGCTCCATCCTCCCCCCACGAGTATTTAATCTGTAGCAATCAACATGTATACAATGAATTACAATATTCCCAGGGACCTGTGTTCATTGCATTTTCCCCATTGCTGCCAATGGGGAAAGCCCAGTGAACATGGGTCCCTGAATATTACAGACTATAATAGCCACACTGAATATGAATCAATTGCAGTAACCAAAGGTTTGTGAAACATGGGACATCTTAAACCAAAATTATGTTCCAAGAGCCTGCTTTTACATTCCAGAGATCTAGTTAGTTGTGCTGCAAACTGAGAATTTATTTGACAGCAGTAATTGTGGGGGGCATTTCTCCCCTCTTGCCACAACGCTGACAGCTTGCACCACTGCCATCTAGTAATTACAAAAGACATTTTTGCTGCCTCCTGCTTGTCCTTCTAAGTGGAGGAGTAATGGAGCAGATGTAGAAGAACAACTGAATGCTGTTTTCTGGGAAAACAGAGAAAATCTCAAAGGCCCACAAGAAGGCAGATTTTTTTTTTTTGAGAACTAGCGAAGAAGCTGGAAGATGCCAAGCAAATGACCATTACTGTAGATTTACATGCAGTCGTAAAAGATTGATGCAACCCTTTGGCAAAAAAGACTAAATTATACAGATATATCCTCTGCAGTGGAAGCACATTATACATTGGACTTTAGCAATAACATGAAAAGAGTAATACTTTCTGAGCATACCCCTGTGTGACATTTTCAGATAATTACACTAAACACAACTTCATAATTAACATTTTTAAATTTACCTAACGGTAACCATTTGGACTTCTCTATGAATATTTCAGCCACTAATTAGACTGCAGACGAAACAATATGGATGGGTGATTATTAAATATTTATTCCACATTGTATCATGGTTCAAATCCTCCGCTCTGTCCTCTGGCACCTTCCCCAAACAACCCTTTAGGGTGTTTTCACATGAGAAGGGAGGCACCTGGAAAGCATGGTGAATTTGTGAGTAGGCCATGCCGCTGCCAGTCCCGTGGGCAGCGTCAGGAGCAGGTCAAACATGCAGAACCATGTGTTGGTCCTACGGACAGGGGAGCCACTGCCACCTGCTCCCTCACTCTGATTCAGCCCCAGGAAACCCATCACATGGGCAGAATTCTGGGACTCTGGGCCTGCAGCAACAGAATCTGGACCTTGAAGGAAGCCTCCACAACCAGTTATCTGTTGGAGCAGTGGTGGCAGGGGTACGTGTCCAGAACTGCCCACCCATAAGCTGTTGGAAGGGACCCCCCAGAAGGAGGAGAAGCCCCGGTGTCCCCTGGCTGTATCACCATACTAGTCTATCTTGAGCCTGGGTCTGGCTTGAAATAGGCCAGCAGTAGGGATGTGCAAATGCTGTTCGGATGTTCGGAGTTCAGACCGAACTTGGTCTGTTAGGACGACCAAACCCGAATCGACCGAACCCAAACTTGATCCGAACTCTGAAATGACCGAACAGTTCGGTCACGTTCGGATCAAGTTCATATGAGTTTGTGTGGGGAAAATGTGACTGAAAGGCCCAGGGAGTGGGAGGCAGCTGAGGAGCAGACTTCCTGGCACCAGGGGTGGAGAGGCTTGGAGTAGCAGCCAGCCTGCCCAATCACCATCCCTTTTCTCCTCAGACCACTGGCTTCGCAGTCTGCGATTGGACATGGGGGACAGGGGGGCTAGGCTGCACAGAGTGAATGGGGCTTGCAGTAAGGCGGGCGCAGCAAGTAACAAAAGTCATTGCCCTCCCCCCCCCC